>JAOEHY010049650.1:0-22076 GCA_025447955.1 Psilopsiagon aurifrons
CCCATCCCTCCAGGAGCAGAGGGAAGAAAAAGGGGGAAATGAGTGAACAAACTGCGTGGCTGATTTATGGCTTAAACTACGACATTACCTTTTGACATTACTGACTTGTATATCAAACAAATTTAATATTCTCCATTACTGAACAACATGCTGCAGATGTATCTGGTATAAGTACTGCATCACAGATAGTACAATTCTGAACTTTGTTCTCCTACTAAAGTAAAATATGCAAAACAACATGTTAACAATATTTCTTCATAAGCAAAATTAATTGTATATTAAAATGAATATATGGGTACTATCAGAATTCAACTTGATACATAAGATAATAAAAGGAAAGCTAAGCTTTAAAGGCGTCCATGAGACATCTCCTCTATGTTTCTGTATATACAGAAGACCCTTCATCTACCAAAATGATCTGATTCCACTGTAAAAGGTAGCATAAGATTCAGGTCATCTGGGTGATGCTGAAAAAGTTAGAGTATTTGGACCTGTCTTATTATGCTGATGATTCTGAAAAGAATTATGTTCTTTGCATTTTGCATTTTGATGGAAATTACTGTCACAGAATAATCTGAGCTAGAGGGAAAAAAGAAAACTTCCCTTTGTCTATCAGGTTGTCAGAGCCAGCTTTATGGCTGAACAAAACACACATACGATGTCATTAAATTAATGTGCAGGAATTATTTTAATACAGACTTGGGTTTACATCAGGACTGAGTTACATGGTCCTTTAAAAATGAGATGAATGTGCTATTACAACAACATAACTTTTGTTTCATTGAAACAATTTTTGTAAAAGGTAATTAGGTGCATTTAAACTTCCAGTTTCAGTTGCTTTCTTTTACAGCTTTTGACCTACATTTCATCTGTGGAAGCATTCCTCTCAGTTAAGGAACATGTGAGCAATCCAGCCTTTGACTTAGCCTCACTCTAGTTGTGAGCAGAAGGCTTGTTAGGGTTTTGCAGTTTGATAAGAGGGTTAACTGAAGACAGTGTGCTGCCAAGAAGAGGAAGCCTGCTTGTAAGAGTCCTTGACCAGGATGCCATGCAGCTGGATCAGCAGGAGCTGCTTGCCCCAGAGCAAACCACAAGTTGCAAAAAGCAGCAGAGACTCCATTCGCTCGCTGCTTGGGACTTTTATAGACACTTCATGAACTGCAGCCAATCATTGCGCTGTTGCTGGCACTCGCCTAAGGGAGTTGACCAATCACATGTCCTCGAATGTTCTAGTGTTCTGTAACTCTTCTATAAAAGGGATGCCTGCGCACAATAACCAGTTCAGTGTTTGATCACATTGATCAGTATTGTGGTGTTCTTCATCCCCCGTCAAGTGGCGCCCGAACAGGGACCCTTGGATCTGCCTCCTGAGAGCTGCTCCGGTGGTGAAGATCAGTGCAGACCTGACGGGTGGGAAGCCGACCGAAAAGCAGCCAGCAGCAGCCCTGCCGAGTAGTGAAAGGACGCGCGTCCCGCAGGAGAAAGGTATTTGTGTGTAAAAGGGTCCACTTCAAAAAAGGCAAGTGGCGGTCGGGGAGGAATGGGGGCAGCTCAAACGAAGAAAGAGACGGCTGTCCTCAATCTCCTCCAACACATCCTTTCTAAGGTATTAAATGTGAAGAAGATATCCTCAAAGGGTACTCCAGTGGAGTGAGGAGAAGGGACTACTTAGCGGGATTGGAACGGCATTTGAAATATCCACGTGGGAGGCGATAGGCGTCCGGCTCTGGGACACTATAACTGATGGGGGGAAAGCAGCGCGTGAGGCTTAAAAATACGCTGTGGAAGCTTATCAAGGAGACTCTGCGAGCAGAAAAGGCTGCAGCTGCTTCGGCGGCTAAAGCTGTGTCTCCGGCAATGCCCTCCGTGCCTCTGCCTGACCCTCTAGCCCCCCCTGCCTCCCAGCCACCCGCTAAGCCTCCGACAAAGGGCTCAGGGAACCCCGATCGGAATCCCTTCGATTATTGTACTGGGGAAAGACTTAAACCGAGAATTGCGAAAACTGTTAAGCGAAGTTTAAGATCTGTGCCTAGTGGGGAGAGATCAGAACCTAATAATTGTTACTGATCCTGATGGTATTGGACCTCAGTGCGACGGGAAGGCACTCACAGATTACAGGTCTGGGGATCCGGAATATTCTTCCACCCCAAACCGTTCCCCCGCTGACTAACGTTTTTGCCCTGGGAGAGGCAGAGCAATCGAAAGAACGAATCCGTACAAGGACTGTTCCGGGAGGTTATACAGAAGCTCAGGGCGGTGACTGAAAAGGCGGGAATGGGATCGTTCGCGCCAGAGGGAGCTAGCGCCCCGCCCCTGCGGCTTCGGCGGTGGCGGCCCCGTCGACGTCCGCGCCAGAGGGAGCTAGTGCTCCACCCCCCCGCCCCTGCGGCTTCGGCGCAGTCGCCCCCGTCGAACCTGTTTAATCCTTTTGTTCAGGATTCTGGTGGTGTATCGAAAGGGTGGAAAGGGGTTATTAGAGATGATATTCTGGAAGAGGGTTTTACTCCTCAGGCTTTTCCAGTTTCGGTCATCCCGCAGGGTACTAACCAGTGGGAAGTAATCGACTGGAAACTATTAGAAAAGGCTCGACCAGCTGTAACCCAGTATGGGCTGCATTCTGAATTATCCTGACAAATTATAAACTACATCTTACAATCGGATCTCCCGGTCCCCCATGATATTAGCCAGGTAGCCAGTATTTTGTTAACACGGACACAAAAATTAATTTTTGAACGTAATTGGCAGACTATACAATATTGAACAGGCAAAGCCTCGACAGCAGGGGGGGCCCCTCTTCAGAATCCAGTCACAGATGTTAAGAGGGTCTGGGCCATGGGCGTATGTTGATAGCCAGATCAAGGCATTCGGTGGATATGGGCTTGTTGGATACGGGCCTGGCGAAATTCAACAGAAAGTACTTCGCCTGTACCAGAAGATGCCAGTGATGATTAAGAATCTGTTAGCAGTTAAGCTGTTATTTTTGCTGTTTCTATGTAGTTTTGTATCTCTGTTAGGCAAAATTAATCCTAGAAAAAAATTGTGGGTAACATGGGCCTAGGAGAGTGGGGTGTCAGGATTTTGTCTTGCTAAGGCATCAGCTACAGATCCATTTAGAACATGTTTAATAGGAATACCTAGGTATAATGAGAACAACTTCAAGGGATTCTCATCCAACAACTGTACTATTATAAAAGATGTTGCGGATTGCTCAGTAAAGTTGATAACTGACCCACTAGATAACTGGCTCCACAATACGTTTTCAGGATGGGGATTAGGGGCTTGGGTTCAAAGTTGGATAATTACTGTTTTAAAGGTTCTAGGCATTGTATTACTCATTTGGCTTGCATGTAGTGTTGTATTTACCTTGCTAAATTTGTGAGCCGAATGCTGAGTCAAATCTGGATTGCACAAAAACAAGAAGAGGGTATTGTGGAAGCATTTCTTTCAGTTAAGGGACATGGTGAGCAATCCAGCCTTTGACTTAGCCTCACTCTTGTTAGTGTTTTGCAGTTTGATAAGAGGGTTAACTGAAGACAGTGTGTTGCCAAGAAGAGGAAGCCTGCTTGTAAGAGTCCTTGACCAGGATGCCATGCAGCTGGATCAGCAGGAGCTGCTTGCCCCAGAGCAAACCACAAGTTACAAAAAGCAGTAGAGACTCCATTCGCTTGCTGCTTGGGACTTTTATGGACACTTCATGAACTGCAGCCAATCACTGCGCTGTTGCTGGCACTCGCCTAAGGGAGTTGACCAATCACATGTCCTCGACTGTTCTAGTGTTCTGTAACTTTTCTGTGACGGGTGCCTGCGCACAATAACCAGTTCAGTGTTTGATCACATTGATCAGTATTGTGGTGTTCTTCATCCCCCGTCATTCATCCACAGCAAAAATTTTTATAATGGAAATTAGGGGATATTATTGTTAACTTGGTTAATGGCAATTTATATCACTAGGCATTGAGGGAGTGTTGTTCCAGTTTCCTTACTGAGAGAAGATTATATATATATGCGTCTATCTATATATCTGTCTAACCTAAATACTGGATGGTCTGCAGCTTTTGCTCCCGCTTCATGGGAATAAAAGTTTCAGGAGTAAGCTGACAAAGGTAGAATTCAGATCATTATGTGTAATATCGCCAAATAAATTATACTGGAGTTGTTTTAAGTGTATGGTTGTGGAATAATTAGAAATTAAACTTAGTTTAAAATGTAGCACTGTTCACACAATGGAAAAATGGGCTTTCAGGGGAAGATTCAGCTACACCTGGTGTGCCAGGAATGTTGCACTCCACAGTGGTTCCCATGGCAACATTGACAGACGATGGAGCAGAGTGAAAATTCTGCAGCCACACTTTCCTAACGCCAGCCGAGATGGGAACTAGGTGGTACTAGGAACTGATAAGTTGCGTAATTGCCACCCTGAGCCGAAAGTCTGTCATCTTTTGACAGACTGTGTCCTTTCTACAAACTTTGCTTCATTGTATTACATTTTAATACATTGTACTACGAAACCCCACCTCCATCTCTAATGCTACCCACCTCCAAAGTGAGATCACCCTCTTTGAGCATGCTCTTCGTGTTCTTTGTGGTATATACCTTTAAAAGCAAAGCAAGAGAATTTTACATCAATAATAACATAGGTATGTATGACTAGAGTCACTCAAGCTCCGCCTTGAAGGTGAAAAATAGTGTAAAATGGCCCAACTAAGGGGGAATATTAGCAAAGACATCATCGTGGATGAGTCAAGGAAAATTCATCAGCAGATTACCCTTGACTCTTGGAACTGATGGATGGGCTGGGGGCTGGGCCTTTCTTTTCCCCCCCCTTAGGGACACCTTTGGGTAAGTGTTCGGGTAAGTCATTGGGTATTAACTGCTTGCCTGGAAAAATCTGGGATCTCTATTTACAGTTACTTTTCACTTTTTACTTTTATATTTTAAAGCCAGGCTTTATTGTTCATAACTATTGTGTGTTTGTGTAACCTGTTACTTGCACATGCTTTTGCAGACACTGTGTTTATCACTAGAACCTGTACCTGTTGCTTTAACAAACGGCACTCTTCAAGTTGTCTTCTCATTTAACGCGACCAAATCCTTCAGTGTGGCCATGTTAGTTCATGAGCACAAATAGACTGAAGGTGCAGTGTGCTATTAGTGCATCTGGAATAGCGATTGTTCAATATATCAAACATGACCAGACTGATAGTGGTAAATTGGGCATCACTCAGAATCTAAGCCTAGCTGTACACAGTCTCTTTAATATCTGAGGACCAGCTGGAACGCAAGGGGGTTTATTTTCTACCAAATGTCTTGCCTTTTAATGTGACAGTGATCCTAAGAATAATTGCTATGTACTTCAAGGCCAGGAACTGTTCCGTTTCTAACGTTAGGTTAGGAATGTTAGCAATTCCAAAATGTTAGGACTGAAAGGTATCAGTAGTTTAGAAAGTGCTCTAGGCATGGTCAATTGCAGCTTTGGACAAAGAAAAAAAGACTACTGCAGTAAAAAATGAATATTGGATTTTTTTCTGACTCTTGTGACTTAATGTGCTCACACTTCAGTTACGATAAAATCTTACAGAAATGATAAAATTTGCCATTTATGAAGAGCTTTGTATGAAAAAAAATTTTATAGTATGAAGAGGGAACTCAGAATAAATATCACTCATGAGTTAGTAAAATTAGATTGAGCAGCATTGTTCAATTAAAATAGTATTCAGAAGACAGTTGTATATGTCTGCATTTGGGCAAAATTGAATAGTTTTCCTTGGTTAAATATTGTTTACAGGTTACAGTAAAAGCACCTTCTGTTGGCACATATGCTAATAGTTTTTATACTATTAGGCTATAGAGCATGTGAAGAACTGAATGTGTGCAAATCACTACTATCCTGTAATGTCCAAGTCACTGCTAATCTTTAATCAGGTATTTCTCATACCATATGTACCAACGTTTTGTTCAAACATGTAAAATTCAATGTGAGCAAGACTTGAGAAACAAACGAATGTTTCTTCTTATGAATTGGATTCAGTTCACAGATTGTCTGTAATACCCTGTGGTCTTGAAGACACTGGGTTTTGTCGTCAGTATAACAATACGGGCTTCCAGCTTCAACTAAATTAATCCTGCTACCTGGACATATGCTGTAGGTGGCTCTGCTTTGGCAGGGGGATTGGACTATATGATCTCCAGAACTTATTTAAGTAGCATTATCAACATCAAAACAAGAGTTTAGGGCAGCTGAAAGTAAATGTTCAGACTTCCAGTTAGTCTGTGAATGTGAGCAGAGACACAGTGAGATCACTGAAATACAGATAAAGGTGAAAACAAGTCGTAAATGAGTCCTTACTATTTAGACTTAGTATATGTACTTTTGACTGTAGAAGATAAATGTCTAATTAAAAATTTGCATTTAAAGGTTTTTCTTACCAGTTTTGTGATATTTTTCTACAACAAGGCATTCATTACACAATAACAGCAAGAGGCTTTTTACACATGCTGTCTCAGAGAATTGAACTTCTTCTGGTGTCCTAGTCTTCACAAATTAAACATTAGACCTGCCAAGACTAACTCATCTTTAGCTAATCTCAGCTGTTCATATTTTTAATAAAGTGTGAAAGGTGAGACGAGTTTATAAAATATACACCAGAGTAATACATGGTTTCATGGGGAATATTCATCTGTGTGATAATCATGTGAGATCGTGGTGCTCAAGAGACCCTTTTTTGTGCTTATGTCAAAAGATAGAAGGAACTGACAGCTCGTTATCGATTGGGTTGATGGCAGTGGGACAGAGCAGGGATGCTGTTCCACCTGCATGCGCAGGATGCTTTCTTGTGCTGTCTGTCCTGAGGCCTTTGAGATCAAACGCCCCTGCAGCAAAGTGCTTAGAGACAGCAGCACAGAAGCTGCGGTGCCTGTCAGGGCACAACTAGAACTGGGTCTGGGGTGAGGAGATCCCCCTGCCAATGAGTTTCACCTGTGGGAGGATTCCAAGAGAGCCTGACCCTGTGAGAAGGCAGCTGTCCTGAGGCTGTGTGGTGTGCATTCTTCCTTTCTGGAGCCCAGCAGACTCACTGAGTGAAAGGGTTACAACTGAAAGAATTTCAACTTGCTGGTAGAGAAGATGTCACTAGATCCAGGACGTGGTGATCCTATTTCTTTGCTTTCTTTACATTTTTTCCCTTCTTTTCTGTTTCTACTTTGGAACTTTTATAAGAATAAGGAGGGGAAAGAGGGGAAGCGTAAAAGTATTAATACTTGCATTGTCAGGAAATTATCTTACTCATGGGTTTCCTTTGATTTCTTAAATACTGAGTTATCTGAACATGCTGAAGATAGCTATCAGCATGTTCAGGTAATACCCAGCATGCACATGTAAGACACCAGCTATGCAGTTTTTGTAGATACATAATTTTTATGCTCAAAAAAATATCACCAATTTCCTGATTGGCCTGGTAGACTTACGTAGCCTTTCCTAGGTTATGTTTCCCTGAGTACAGGAGTAGCATCAGAGATGGTATCTTGCAGGGTTTGCTGTGAGCAGATGAGTTGCGCAGTTGAAATTCCAGTAACTTTTCAATAGTGGGCAACAGAAGGTACTCATGAAATGCTTCCTTTCTCAAGGGTAGAGATAAACTTGAGAAAGAGGAATTCACAGGGGTTGAAAAACACCAAGTCACTGGAAATAATGTACTACTGTTGTTCTGGAGATGCATCTCCTTATAGGCTGTCCCCTGCTCTTATTCTGATCTGTTCCATTTTTTTCCCGGAAGAAAATCATATTGCTAGGGAGATTTCAAGAACCAGTAATGTATATTTACCCAGATGAATATGCGAAACAAGTAGAAGTGAAGTCTTGTTCTTGTGTACATGCACATGCAGACAGACAGATTGCTTATTTAAAGACATATGTCTATTGCAAGACAACATATGAACTGAATTAAAATTCATCTAATGAGTGATTTAACTGATCTCCAAAATAGAGTGTGGAATTTGTCTGTTTTCCAACTAGAAACTTTGTAGCTGGAAAATAGATGGAAGGAAAAGTGGAATCTAGCTATTTTGGTTCCATGAATACATGAATAAAGAAGTTTAACTGAAATGATTTTACCATTTCAACTTGCATGAAAAACATGAGGAAATTTTTTTGTAAGATTTAACCAATCTCAAAAAAGATTGCTTTCTGGCATTGGTTCATCATGAATAAGCCATTTTAACAGTGGATGTATGCATGCATTTAATTAAAGGAGCTTAGAAGTCATGCATTAAAAATTAGTTATGTTAAACTTAGTTTAACTTGGTTAATAAAGAATAAAGTTATTTATGAAAAACAAGTTCACTTAGAAAACTCATTTAAATATTTCCACTAATCATGATTTGATGCTGTTCAAGGGCTCTTCTAATAGAAGAAATTTGGAAAAAAAAAAACACGTATCAATTACTTAATCATAAAAATGAGGCATTATAAATGATATCTTGAATCATGAGTCACAATAGTTTCATAATTTAGAGTTTAATGATTTTTATTACAGGAGTTTTAATGGTAGATTTTCTGTTGCTGAAGGATACAGTCAAAACCGCAAGCTTTTATAGCTAGAATGAAGTGGCAGCAGGTAACAAGGCTTCTGAGTGCTTAAACAGTATTTCCAGACTGAAATGCATTTTACAGGCATTATAAATCAATTTGTGTAATGGAAAACGAACTACAGGCAGCTGGAATTGGGAGTTTCTGTATTTTTATTCTTTTTTTTGCTGTCTTTATAAACATAATGAGAAAGTCAAAAGAACACATTATGTCAGGTAAACACACTGGAGGCCCATAGGGCAGTCACAAAGGTGGTTAAATAAGCATCTCACATATATGTGATTGGTAGAAATAAGCTGAAAAACATGTTGTACTCATTCTGTAAATGCAGTGAAACCAAATAAACCTTCTAATCAATCAATATGGCTTTTTTTTTTGTTTTCCTGATCCTAATTTGTGAATGAGAGTGAATTGGCAAAACTATCAACGTACTGTATTTCTGATTTACTTCATGACATAGTTTGTGGGTTTTGTTATCTTCAGTCTGCAACTTGTGGACAAACTGAATTTTCTTCCGAATTTACACTATTTGCATATTTGGTATTACTGCTTCATTCTTATTTATATTATGTGAAAGAGAACTGTGTGCAAACAGCGTCTTTATTTCACCGAATGACTTCAATTTTTTTGACAGCTCTTGCTATGAAATGTAAATGGTAAATTTAAAATATGTATCTATAGATTATAATTTCTTAAAGAGAAATAAGATCCTGCATTAAAGTAGTTGACTATATAAGATACCGCATTAAAGTAGTTCACTATATAAGCTACTGCAACGTGAGAGGAGACAAGCCCCTAGAAATTAATGGAGGAACAGAAAGGATTAAATCTTTCAGGGTCCAGAACAGTAAGTTCAGGTTTAGGTCTTCCCTTAAGTGGTTGTGAGTGTCTCAAAATAATGTATGCTTTGTATTACTTAGTCAAAATTCCACAAGTTAAAGACTAACTGTAAGCTTAATTTTTAAACTAGTGGTTAGGTATTCAGTATGCCCATATTATGTTTTAAAATCTGTTGAACTTACCTTGGATTAGACTTTAGGTCCAAAGTTACATCATGTAGGGAATATTTTTATTTCAAAATGTTCCTGTACTGATAATATTTAATTCTGGTAGGATTTATCAATATTTGTTGTGGACTGTGTGGTAATAGGTGAGTCTAAATATTGCCTTTATTGCTGTGATCTAGGTTAAGGTGAGATGTAAGAGAGCAATGCAGTTGTTAACAAAGTGACTTGAGAACTGTGCTGAAGGCAGAGAAATTGAGGGTAATGAAATCTGTCAGGGAGGCGTACAGGAGATACATATGCAGGAGGTTTAGGTATTTCCATATGAAATGTTTTGAATGTTGTAGCTTGAAGCTACAATATATGTATGACAGTGGCAGGTTCATCAGATGCTAGGGAGAAAATGTACTTAGGTACAAAATATTCCAAGTTGATACTCTAAAGGTGAGTTACGTTTTTATAGATTTAGGTGCTCAATGTGTTGAAACTTTGGTCTTAACAAAATATGTAGTTTCATATTATTATGCATAATTTTTCTATGGTATTCAGCTTTCCTCATATGCTCAGAAGATTATGTTCAAACAGAACAGTAAATGTATGAGGCACAGGTAATTCATAGCACACTGGAATAGAGTATTCCTGCGTGAGAACAACTGAGTTGCACTGGAATTGTTGAGAGAGATAGGTACAGACAAAATATCAGTGAATGTTCAGCAGCGATTTGCACTCCGGGCTCTTAGCCTTTCTCTTCCCTACCTTACTAACCCACCCTCATGGTACTAAATAGCAGCCCTAGTAAAATCTTGAATGAGAAGTAATTGTCTGGCATAGGAGACTCCAATTGATAGAACGATAATGTATTATTAAGAGATTACATTTTTTTACATACATAATTAGATTTGTGATTTCAGTGAAAAGTTGGGTAGCCTGATTGCTAAGCAAATGAAAAGACTTAAAAGATTGTACCAAGGGACAATCTTTAATGGTCATACTGTATATGGGCACCAGCTATATGTTCAGATACCACTGTAGTCTTGAAAGCAAAATGTAGCTTGCTCTCTGGAAGACAAGGACAAGGCAGTCTTTGGAATATTCCCTCTTCCTGTTTCTGATACAAAAACATTTGTTGAAAAGACAATTTCAGTGATATTTGAAAAAATATTGTAAGAGGAATAAAGACTTATCAGGAACTCAGGAAAATGTCATACAGGTGAGGTCTGTAAATTCCATGTGAGTAAAGGGGAAGAAAATAATAGTAAGATGATTTTAATGCAAGTTCTTGGTGAAAGCACGTGGAACAAAATAGCATGTGGTACATTCAGGGTCTGCAATTTCAGGATTAAGTTCTAAATACTCTGCATCCTAGGAAAACAGTAGGGGGGAGAGATTAATAACTTAGGAACAGAAGAGTAGGAAATAGGAAAGAACATTATATGAAGTTTTAGTTATGAAAGGCACATGTAAATAAACTTCAACATACATGTACTTCTGCAGAAATTCTGCGTAACTAAACACCAATTGCCTTGAATGGCGGAATTAAACTGGGTGCATTTAAATGAACATACTGATAAAACAATTATCTTGTTTGATATAATAATTTCAAAGTAGATGTTTCATTGTAACTTTAAGGTGGTGTACTGTGGAATCTCTCTGGATTTAAATGTGGTATCCAAAGCCAGAGTGAATTGCATAAGGTCTGTTCTTTCTACCATGCAATAATGATAAGTGACAACATGAAGCACAAAAGAGTAAGAAGGTTACAAAGTATAGTAATAATGGGAGACTTCAGTTAACTTCATTAATGTTGGATGAAGGTCATATCAGGACAGAATGATTCTGTCATACCTAAATTTGAGTTAGTGCTTTTTGTTGTAATCAGAAAATCTTCAAGAAGAGATGTAGCACTCAATTTATATCTGATTCAAGATGTATTAAAAATCATAATGGACTTTAAAATCTTTATAGAAGAGAAACAGGCAGGCAATTTCATTCCTTGAGCATTTTTAAGAAAGCAACTGCTTAAAGGAAAATGAAAAGAAGCGCGTAAGGTTAACCTCATTAACCAGGTTGATGATTCCAAGTGGCAAACAGGTTGTTTAAAGTCAGTTTATTTGACCTTATATTGGAGTTAATGTATACCATAATTAAGCCAAAAATGCTATGAAAAGTGACAGACCAGCAAAATTTACTCAGTAAGTCAAAAAGAATTAAAGTTTTTTGAGGTAAAATTCAGAGAAAATGAAAATTAATTCTGGCAAGTTCAAAACAAAGCCTTAACACTGTTTGAAAAGTTATTTTGACAATGAGCTTGTTAAAGTCATAAAAATTTATAACAAGTTTCTCAAGAATCAGGAGCTCTGCTAGAGATTTGCATTGCACACACATGCGAGTTACAGAGCATATGTAATCATGGAAACATAGAATGATCATATGTTATAATTTGTGTTTATATATTGTGTTATAAGTTACATTTATGTTTTAGAGACATATAGCATGTATATATAGTATCTAGCATATATAATGTATAAACTCATTTAATAACATAAATTATATGTTCTAGATCAATATATGTTAAAATACTATTGAAAACAAACAAGAAGCCTGTGGCAAGGCCACAAAATATTACTATTCTTAATCATGATTGAAGTATGCTGACCTGTGAAGGGCTTATCAACTTGATGTCTGTTAATAATATTTTACTTGTGTGAGTACAAAATCATATTCTTTCGAAGTAGAGTGGACAGGCCCCATTTCTAGAGGATAATTGTACTTTTTTTTCATTCAATCTCAGCTGTAGGATTTTGTAGGTGAAGTTAAAGTGCATCCTACTCAATGCTTTATCGGCAAAGAGACATATCATGTACATCAATTTGGAAGTTGGTTTGCACCTGTGTATTAAATGGTGATAAGCTTCAAATCTGACTTTGCAGGTTCTTTTCATTCTCTTTTATTCCCTCAGTGAATTATTTATTTTTTATATTACTATTATATTTATTGTTTAGAATTTTTATCATTACCTCTTCTGCGCCACCTTGATTTGCACAATATGGCTGGCAGTACCCTTAAAAAAAACACCAAAAACTTCACTGGTATTGTAGGTGGAAGTACTTGTCAGTTCTTTAAAGATCATTTAATAAAATATATATGATGATATGTATGACAAGATAATTTTTTTAAGGTGGAATACATAAAAACTAAACAAGTATCCCTCAGATTTTTTAAAGCACCGTGTCTGCTGTCTTATTTTGAGGTTTTCCCTTGGTAAAACCCTCCTTATTTTAAAATACTGTTTTTACAATCTGCTATGATTTCCAGTGTCTTGAAAGCAGGGACTTGTTACTTAATGAGATCTAGGTTCAATTAGTTAATTGTATAACTCTCTTTTGTGTGTTTAAGGGCATATGGAAGAGCAAGAAAAGGCCTTAAAAATGACCCTCTTTGGGGCAGCATGTGATAACTGCAGAGGTATTCAAAAATGTATTTTAGGAGATTTTTTAAATGCTAATACAGAAAATGTTGGCTTTTCTCCACCGTATAATATTAGGGAAATTTGCAACCTTTAATTTCTTGGAGTCATATTTTTCAGCTCCATTTAAAGGCCATAGAAGATAACACAGAGCTGAATTGGGACTAATTACTTTTTAATTGAGAGATTAAAAGCTGATTTATTCTTGATTCTTGGTGTACCTGTATAATAACTCTCACATTTTATTTTGAGAGGTGGTTTGGTCTTCTATTTTCTTCACTATTCACTGTATTTTTCATTAGTGAGAGTTTAGTAAAAGTAAAATTATTTTTCAGGACTAGAATTCATAGAGTCTTATGGTAATTCTCATTTAGGAGGAAATAAACTCTGTTTTCTCATGATAGAGGAATAAAATGAGACTGATTTAGTTTTATTTTGACATACAACTTTGCCATAAGAGGCAGTTACCATTTTGTAGTCTTCAGGCAGAATAGAGAGTGTGTTGCACTCTGGAACTGTTGCATGCATTGGTGTGCAGACACTTCGATGAACATCCACTTGTGACAACTTCTCCCAAAGTGAAAGAGAACTTCCTGTATAATGCTGCCCACTTGGCACTTCTGTATCTGCTTCTCAAGCTTTATTTTCTGGATATTCTTCAAATAGAATTATTTGCAAGTCCTGACGAAGGCCTAGGCAGCACGTCTTCTAATATTTTGTCCCAACACCGTACTTCTGAAATAATAGAATTGCAATTATGAAGTTACAGATATCATTTTGACATCTCCTGAGGGAGTTCCTGAAATCCTAAAGGAGACTAGTAACGCTGTATCTATAGTAAGTCACAGAACTGTTCATGCAGTAGGTTGGGTAGGAGCTAATAGCATTCCCAGTGTAGATGTCGAATTCCTGTGTGCCTTAATATCCTGCAGGGCTCTCCTCATCTTAGTCTGTGTTAATACAGCCAATGAGATCAGGCTGTGATGTCATTATGTGTGCTCTGTATTTCTAGTGCACATGGAAATCCAAGGAAAGCCACCATAGCTTTCTCTTGATCAGAATTTTATCTAGCACTGTATTTTTCCCATGGTTAGTGTTGTAAACTTCTGTGTAGAAAATATTTTCTTCAACATGAATGATACAGAATACTAAGCTTTCCATAGAACATAAAGGACCCATCCCTTTGCTATTGTAGAGGAAGATTTTAATGCTATACTAATTTTTCCTTGTGACTGGAGAATAAGCAGAGGGTCTCTCACACAAATTCCGGTACTCATTCTCATGGAAAACACAGAGATGCTGCAGATTCAAGTTAAGAAACAAAAACTAATGGCCTGTTTATACTTCTACTTGCTTATGTTAATTTTTACTATAAATTATGTGAAGCATGTATTTAAAAACAGTCTCTGCTAGTATTAGAAAACTAGTCATTCATTTAGCAAATTGCAGTAAGTAAAAAGAAATGTATTTAGCATTATTTTTTAAGAAGAATATTACAGTTTGCATTCTAAAAAGCTCTTATATTCAAATCAATGGATTCTGAGGTTTTCTTCCGTTCTTTGTATGTTGCATAAACATACTGCCAATGGGGTACAAATAAAATACAGAGGAACAGATATATACAAAAATAGGCAGGTAATATTTACAGTGATGCTAGAGATTGCTTGGAACTTCTCCAGAAACTGTTGTAGTCTTCTGTTGCTGTTATTTACAAAAAAAAAAAAAAAAAAAAAAAAAAAAAAAAAGAATTTTAAATTTTTTTAAAATATAAAAACAAAAAAATTGTATTTTTTTTGTTTATTATAAATTTTTTGTAAATTCTCCATAAAATGTTTTATTATTATGTTGCTGTTATTTAAAAAAAAAAAAAAAAAAAAAAAAAAGAAAAAGACTGTTGAATGTTTTTTAACTCTTCAACCAAAAAAATTGTCTTTTTTTTCTGTATTATTAAGATTTTGAGACTTTTGCATTAAATGGCAACAAATGCAAGTAAATTGTTCGGAAAGACATGAGCCAAAGGAGAGATGAGAATGAAGAAAACCAGCAATTCTGAACTTAGAGAATGATTCACAAGGTAACATTAAGAAGATAGATACATGCAGTCAGAATAAGTGATACCTGAGGTAGAACAAGAAGCTGAGCACAAGGGTGAACATTTGCATGAAGGTGAAATATATTCACAAGAAATTAATGACATAATGGAGTGACAATAGGCAGTGGAATTTTAGGCTGGCTATCCTCTTAGCATATCTATTTGGTAGAATAAAATAGGATGGCTTGATTTAGCAATTTAAGGAAATTCAAGTTGGCAAAATAATGACCTGCCTTTGATGGTAGCCAAATATTGGATGAATTCTCTGGCTAATTCCAGATGTTTGACTGGGGATTTTTCAATATACTGCTATATTTCTTCCCAGATATTAAAAAACCCCACCTGTCGTATATTTTCCCCTATGAACAAATTAGTTTTCAAAATCATTGGTACACTAAAAATAAACTTGAATAATTGGAAGAGATTAGTATTTCATTTAAGAATGGCAGTTTTCACTTTTAGAAAGTGTCCTATAAAATTATTGGTTTATATTCCTTTAGGGTGAAAACGTATGGCTGCAGGAGGCAGTGATAGCAAATCAATTTTGTTCTTCAAAAGATATAATAATGGCAGATTTTATACTCTGTTTCCTGCACAAGCCTGATAAGCCCAAAAAAGCGTAATCCATTTGTGCACTGAGAATTGTAAGAAAGCTAGAAAGTGACTTTTAAATCAGGAAGCTATATGGACAGAAACTCATTTGGCATTGCTGTATATGCATATATTTATAAAACTGGTACAGAAAAGTTTCTTTGGATTATTTGCCTTTGTTCAGTTTTTCAGTGAGATTGAGAAGTATTATCTGGAGGATCTCATTCTTCAAATGCTTATTTTTGTGGTCAGCTTTCTTTTATTTAATTATGCTTAGCCCTATCGCATATGCTGAGTGACACCTCAATGGAAATCAGCATAGGTATGCAAAGCATTACTGTTGCCATCAATCTTAATCTTAATATATTTATATTGCCACTATATATTATTGTGCATTAACATTTCATTAATATTAATGTAATAATATTAATATTAGTACCACTTTATGGTACGCTATAGATTGCACCTGAATGGTGTTTGGTGAATGGTTGCCATGGGTTTTTTCCAATAAATTTAATGGGAAGCCAGAAATACTCTCTATTTTCTGATTAAATCTCTCTCTTCTCTCTTCCTGTCCTGTTCCTTCCCACATCCCCTGGCAGCTTCTAGAGGTTTGTTTCTGGAAATTAGCATTCTATTTATAGACATCCAGAGTCACCAAGTTTTGCAACAGGGGTCATATTTGGAGAAGATTATTTTCTCCTCCTTAGCCTGTATTCTGTTTGCAACTCTAGTTTGTAACTGTTAAAGCAAATTACACAATTGTTATTAATTCCATGAGGTTATGAGCAAATCTTGAGCTACTGAAGAATAAGCATCCTTGTTTAAGACAAGATTTAAGCATGCATTTTTTTACCTGGTACAGTCAGTAAAACTTGTATACAGTTTTTAAACTCTGAAGAAGGAAGAACTTAATCATATATGCAGAGTATTTCAGATGAGAACTCAGTAATGATTCTTAATTGTTTGTTGAACAAGAACCTTGTAATGCAGTTTTCAGACTTTGGCTGCAGCCTCAATGTATGTTTTACTGATTATGTAGAAGCTCATTTTTTCTTAGCCTGTTGCTATGGTATTTTCCTTAGAGGCCTTAGGCTGTTACAAATGAGTACACAGCACATAAAAGCATCACTTGTGTTTTTTCTGGAAGCAGATGACTGCATGCCTTTGATTAATATCTAGATTAAGAAGGTTTAAGAAAGGGGAATAAACTTTGTGTTTTGTCTTCCTGCTTAAGTCTCATCTCATAAGAGGGGAGGATGTAGATTTTCTCAGATGTTTTCATGACATAGGATAATATCTGAGAGGAAATTTTTTTTTAATATGCTGTCATACAGCTTTCTTAGTATTCCTTTGGCGATAGAATTAGCCCATATTAAAGTAACTTCAGTATTATACTAACAACTGCCAGTTAGCTAGTTTTTTCCTTCTGTAAGCAGTCTTTTGCTATAAGTTGTAGTTTATTCCAGTAGCCTTTGTCATTTATCTAACAACTGTTAAAATTTTAAATTATTATTGTCTTTTAAAAAAATAATCAAGATTCATGTTCATTGCCAGATTTATAATTCAATCAAAGACACTTCATTTAGTGAATTAACACTGTGGAGCATCATGCACTGTTCAGGAAGTGTGGGGAAGAGTTGCTCTTAGTTTCTTCTACATTTTATTTTCAGCACAAAATAGTAAACCAACTGAACCATAAGCCTTAGGTGAATAGATTTCTCTACTTGCAGTATTTACTGCTTGGGTAAATTAGGTGTACATAATAACCAGCTGTCGACCTCCAGATGTAATACAGTCAAGCTGCATAAATTCCACAGACTCAGACACTGTGACTTTCCTTGATGTCGGTATTGGTGAGCTGCTGTAAATAATTTCATACTGTGTAACCTAATTTCATGCCAGCTTTGGTTTTATTTTTATTTTTCTCATAATTTAATGAAAAGCATGTTTTAGTAACAAAGTCCAATTCCGCTGAAGCTGCTGGAGCTCTATTTTTTGAGAATATGGAGACAGAAAAAAACAGAGAATGCAAAATTTCAACTACAGTCCTTGCAGCAAATGACAGAAAATTAGCAAGTGAAGAGTCCTCACTTCTAATAGAATGTTAACTGTAGTGGAGATATTACGGTACCACTAAGACAATCTGGGATTTTCTTCTCACTTCTTTAATTTTATGGCTCACGGCAGTGATGGCATAAGGTCTTTAAAAGCCTGAGCTGCTCACCAATTTCCATGAAGCTGATGAACAAATTGGGTAGTATAACTGAGCATCAAACAGCTTTTATTCTCTAATGGGAAAGTTTCAAAAGCCTGTTAGATGTTTGAAGTCTGTTGGTGGGTAAAAGAGAAAGAGAATAAGAGAGACATGGCAGAAAAAACTTGAACTCTTTGGAGCTTTGTAAGAAAGCAAAATTAGAAAATGAGCAGCATACATTATCAGATTTTTGGACTTTTTTTTTTTTTTTTGCCTCTTTAATATAATTTTAACAAAAGATGGTCATATTATGAGAAAGAAAACAGGTTCAGAGCTGTAGATCTTCCCAATATAGGCATATTCAGGTAGCACCTCACCCATCAAAGAGGAAAAAAAATTGCAAACTGATACATTAAATGGTCTTGAATGTCCTCTAATGCTTTACTAATGAAAACATAACCAACAGGTCAAATTCATTAAATAAAATAAAAGATAAATTTCAACAGCTAGGTTTATATAAATGGTATAACAGTAACTTGAAAATGGGTAAAAGGTAAAATAGATACATAAATATTTTTTAAATGTCACTTAAAAGCAGCACAAGCCTATACAATCGTCTGAGAGGAAAGAAGAAGGTGTGTATGTCCTGTTCACAGGAAGCTACCTGTAAATTGAGTGGCTGGAACCTGATGGTCACAGTTGTATTGACATTTGGATTAAGAAATCAATGGAATATGAACAGATCATTTGAATACTTCCGATTATTTAGAAACACGTCTTTTCATATCTTGGGATAGTTCTGCTTTAGTGTGTCTACCTGGATTAAATGGAATTTGAAAACATTGTTTAAAAATAGAAAATGGCATGGAGTTTTGGACAAACTGAGCCACAGAGCAGTTACTTCAAGTCTCACAGCTTATCTTGTTCTTAGTATTGCTATGCATAGTTTTATCAGTAGCTCAGACAAGGTTTCATGATCTATAGTTCTGCTTTTGACAGTAGCTTAAATAGCTGTTTTCTTGGGTTTATGCCAGTTCAGAAAATAACTGATGAAAGCTGCAAACTGTTTTTTTTTGGAGTAAAATACCAAGTTAAATTCATGATATTAGTAGAAAATGTAATTTTCTTGATCAATAGTTAATGAAATTTCTAGCCATTTTGATAGGTACATGACAAATCAAAGTGCAATTTTGCATACTTTGGACTATGTCAATTTTTGTTCAGTCGCTGGTTTCACTTATCAGAGAAGTATGAGCTCTCTGGTGGAATGCATAAATTGAGGTTTGAAAGAATTGATTCCAGAGATTACTATTGTTGGTTTTTTTGTGATAACAATAACTTACAATATGAATTACTAAACAATATTATGTTAGATATCTTTTCTTGTTTCAGTCTTGCAATAAAATAGAAATATAGGTCTATAAAGACAAATACTACAAAGACCTCAATCCTTTATGTTATTTCATTTGTTTCTATGAGTAATTCCAGCAGAAAACCAAGTCAAATTGCTCCAGATAAAACTCACTATTTCTGTTCTAAAATAAATCAGAATCTGTAAGCCAGTGGGTACTTCCAAACCAAAGTCACTTATGGGTTTGATTAGCCTTCCCTTTTTTACAAGGGCATGATAGAATAGATTTTCACAAATCAGCATGTATATTCCCTACTTTCATGTCCTTGTACATGCACCTTGAGACTCTGCAACGCTGAAATGGAAGTAAAGTATCAGTTCAAACTTCAAAGAAACTACCAGAAAAGAGTTTGTAGTATTTGGCAGAAATATAAAGTTGAATTTTATGAAACCAATACCTATTAATTTTGGTTTATATCATAGTGTAAAATACCCAAAACAACAAACCAAACAACCAAACCCAAGGCTAAAGGCAGACATTGAGTACAATTTTGAACATAAAGAGTTCTGTTGACAGGAACAGATTTCATTAATCAGTTTGAAGAAAATATTTTCAATCTATAAGTCAAAATATAATATAATTAAATCTAATTAAATATTGTACAAGAATATAATCAAATAATAGCTAAAATACAGGAATGAGGAAGCTCAAGTGGTTTTTTTACATGGGGATGCTACTAAACCTGTCAGGGGAAGAGGTTTCAGGCACTGCAGGATGCAGTGGGCAAGAGAGTCGTAACAGATTTGGGAGCCCACACTTCATGTAGAGAATCTTTGATTGTAGCAAGGTGTAATGCCAGGTAGGCAGGCTTCAGAAGAGATAGGAAGGACTTTCTAGAGACTGGAACAGACTAGTCAAATTTTGCTGCCATCTAAAAAGAAAATCATTTAATTGTGTGGAAAACAGTACTGTCTTCACAAGTTAGGATATAGTAAGCAGAAGATGATGTGTATACCGACTTTTCTAGTTCTATCTCTTGTGGGTGTTTTAAGTTCTCTATATTGAAAATATTTTTATTTAAATTAAAATCAGCTTTTCTGCATTAAAAAAAAAAAAGCCACTGATATTTTGATGTATTTACTCTAGAGAGATCTCAGTACTTCCACTTGCAAGACTGTGGGCAATTCAAGGTTTGATCACAAAGAGATAGGGAATTAGATTTGTTAACATTTTTTTGTCTATCTCTTTACCTTTCTACACATTCAAGTGCCTTATAACTTTTATGAAGCTATCTCCTGAGATTTTAGGAAGTATACCAGACCACTTAAAGCTGACGAGCAATTCTGTCCTTTCTTACTCTCTATTACACATGCTGGGCAACTTTTCATCAGTCTGTTTTAGTGTAGCTCTTTTCCTCTCACAAGACTTTCACAGGTTGATGTAAAGGTGCCTTCCATCAGTTTTACTACAAAAGCAAGTTCTCTGAATTCTGTACAGGTCAAAAATCCCTTAGTATGTCACCCATGGTTTTGTATCTGCTGCTTGTATTCTTCTGCTCTTTCCTTTGTGGCAGCACAGATCTTCTAGCAGAGGAATTTTTTGGTGGTCCCTGTCCACCCAGTTGCTCTACAAACTCATTTTTCAGATGTTACTGTTCATGTAACAAGTAATTAATTTGCAGCATTTTCATGTCTTTGAGACCTGATGTAGTCTATTTTGGACCAGGCTCTTCATTTAGTAATGTATTTTTTTAGGTTTCTCTCTCTTCTTCCACTGTTATGACTCCTTCCATACTTATGATTTGTTACCTACTTCTGACAAAGGTGGTTTGTCTTGGATAAAGCATATTTTATTTTAAGCTCTAGTTAGGCATTACTTTCAAACATAAGTTAAATGCCATTGCTAAAAAAACCTCCTAGTAGTTAATAAAAGGCTGCCAGGGACATTTGTTCTCACCTTATGCTTCAAGATTTCTTTTACTTATTAAAATCAGCTATTTCTGCAGTTGAAAATAGTCATGTTGAAACTATGATGCTCTAAGCAATCCAGTTGTGATCACGATACATTCATTCATCTTCATGTCATAGCTACTTTAAATTTATTTTCAAATCTTTCCATGGTCTTTGTTGTGGATTTAAATAAGGAGTTAATTTCTGATTTGTAACATTGCTTGCCATATTATGCTGTTATGTCTCCAGGTTCACAGAGGAAGGTGCTTGCTTATATGAGTCCAATTTCTCTCAAATGTTTAATTTAACATATTACTCTTCGTATTTTGCTCTGTACTTTTTCTACAGAGCTCATGTTCGAGCCTGACCTTTCAGCAGTATGGAGTAAGACACAAGGGTGTAAATTCCTAAGGGTTGTCAGTCAGTGTGATACTGAAATAGTGCAGAAAAGAAATTACTATATGTTTTTTAGAAATATCTTCAAAATGCTGTAGCCTGTGTATTTATTGTAAACGCAGTTGATTTCACCTAGCCATAGCCACACAGTATCTATATTGCAGAACTGAAGCAATATTAATCCTTTTTAGGTAAGCCTTTATGGATTGTACTGTATGAAGCTCTGTTTGAATTCTGTGATACTTGGACTCAAAAACAAAGATAAAATGCTGAAAAAATATAACTGGAGTGCAGTATAAGCATTAATTTTTAGTATAGGCTCTAAATTTATTGATACTTTCCATATGTTTTAATGCTTCATGGAATTTAAATATTTATCTGCAAGCTTTTCAATAAATCTGACATAAAAATGCATCAAGAATGCTTAACAGAATTAAGTCCACGG
>JAOEHY010049650.1:22130-38424 GCA_025447955.1 Psilopsiagon aurifrons
TCTGACTTCATCCAGCTGTCTATCACGAGGTTTAAGGTTGCTTCATCATATTACAGTAATAAAAAGTAAGTGCCAGGTAAGCAGAAGGACTGTTTTGTCAAACTTTACCACAAAAATAGCAAGAAAAAAAAAAAAAGAAAAAATAAGTCTCTGCTTTAAATCCCTCCTAGCAGGAATCCAGACAAGCATTAAAGGTTTGTTATGCTTATGCAACGCTTGTTAAAACATTTTCATAGGCTTTACTTTAATAAGTGCATATCTGATTTTATTCTACTGTTATTCTTGCACCAGCACAAATAGTCATCTGTCCTTACCATGAGACACTGCAGGAATATAAATCACTGGAAAATTGACCTAATGAAAAATAGCTGATCAAGTGCAGTACCTTTCTTCTGGTTTAACTGTGTCTTCTGGGTATTCACCAAGATAATACACAAAGCGCATTGGGGAGGGTTTAAGGGCTGGAGCACAGAACTGTTCATGATAACATAGATCTGTAGCTTGACTCAAAATAGAATCTAACAGCATGAAGGAAAATAGATAAGGTGTGAAGGGCACTTGCTTATCAAAACTCCAAATCACTGACTGGGAAACTAAGGTAATACTGTTAGGAAAGTCCATGTTTTACCTATTTCTTAAATTCATGCACGCATATATGCATAAATACATGCAATTATACGTGGAGAGAACAAACTGGTTTTGTGTTTCCATGTTTCATAATTTCTTTTTTCATTAGAATAGACGTAGATGCTATGAGTGGGAATTATTCTTAATAATGTTAAGGTTTATGGCCAGTAAGGTGTTGGTGGTTGAATAGGTTGAACTTTTGTTAGTTGTAAAACACCATGGTATTAAACTTTGGCCTTCAGTTAACAACAACTGCCAGCAACACCTGAGAAAGCAGTTAGTTACATTTAAAACACTGCTAAGCTTCTAACTTACTCCAGAAAGAGGCCATCATCCTTCAAGAAAGTGAAAGGCATAATAGAACACTTTACAATTCGGGGTGTTTTTTGAAAGGGGAAGATGTGGGGGAGGTGGAAGTAAATATACTGGTCATCATAACAGTCTTTTAATTGGACCATATCTTTAGCATTACTAATAACTGGTATATGATTCAATCAGTACCTTTTCGAATATTAATAGTGTGAGGGAGAACTACAAACAAAATACTACTTCTGTTAAATTTGCAGATCTGCTAGGAGTGTCAAGGCCCACAGACCTATGTGATTTGTTGCAGAAATTATTTTCAAAAATACTGAATTGTGTATTTCTTCAGGATTTTGTAGCATGAATTTATGGGGAGGGGGTTGCAGATTAAATTATAGGTATGTTTGGGATTTGTGCAGTAGTATCTTTCCCACATTTTCTCACAATAGGTGATTTCTGTATATATTGGTCATTATTTTGGAAGAGCACATTGAAAATTATTATAATCAGCATAGTCCTACTTATTCCAGATGCTGTTTGTAATCAGAATAAGCATGTAAATTATTCCCAAGCAGAGTTAATATGTGGTTTGACTGTCAAACAGAACAGCCGGTGCTTCTTTATGCCAAGTTAAATTAATGAACTCCAAGAATGGGAGGAAGATTCCATCATGACATAATTGATTTATATTAATAAATGCACTTTGGATTGGAGACAGTATTAATGTTCTGATCCACTATACATCTGCAATTACTCTGTAATACTACACATGGATTGTATTCTATGAGAGTGGTCTTTGTTTTTCTAACAGACTCAGCTACTCTGCAAGAGAGATCCTTGGTGCAAAGGCATTTTTTTCTAATGGTATTGGTCTCCAAGAGGAAACTCAAAGCATTGCCCATATTTCGAATACAGAACTGTTTATTTTAGTTTCTTCAACACAGTAGCAGCCAAGGTTTACGGTAGTATAGTCTTGCAATACTATTGGTTAAACTACCTCGTCCACACACAGGAGTCTTGAAACAAGAATATTAATGTGGTAGGGCATGATGTGATAAATAATTGCCCCTATTTCATGCACTACTTTAAATTTAACTGCTCAGAATATAAAATAAATCACCAGTGTTTAGCACTGAATTTGGTTTCTCAGATATTTGGATCAGATTTGCAGAGAATCAGGAGCTTCTTTCTGATAAGTAGCAGGGTCAGGCTCTGTAAGAGAAAGAGAGAAGACAACTGTGACCATTTACTCTGCAAACTCCACAGCAACTTGCACAGATTATTTTGACACCTTGAATCTCCTGCTCTGACTGTATATGTACAGCATAATCTGAACATTGACTGAACAGAATAGTAGGTATTTCCATCCTCTATGTGTGATCTTCAGTATTGAAAAGTATTAAGTATACTCTATTTCTTGTAGAAGCCACCAGTATCTGAAATACAAAATACCTGCTTGTCTCGTGAAACTGTTGAACTGATGAATAAATGATGGTAGTTTATATCTCCACCTATGTAAGCAGACAGCTGCTTCATGCTGTTTCTACTACAGAACTAGAACAGAAGATCATACTGGCAAATAACTATACTGAGGAGATGAAGGAGGTTTATTTAACACAAGTCAAAAATTTTTCAGTAGTGCACCTTCTCTCTAAAGCACAGAAGGTATTATTTCCCCACAACATGGATACTTCCTAGGGAAATATGCCCTCAATTTGGCAACTGAATTTTTCTCTAGTTTGTAACAGCGGACTGCATGTGTCAGAAAAGATGGGTAGGTTGACAGTGTTTTGTATGCAGTATCTTATTATATGTACACCAATACTGCTAGGTCTCTTCAGTTAATGACTTCATCTTTCCTGTTTGGGCCCATTTTGACAAATTTTGGGGTGTTTTTTTGTTTCGCTTTTCATTTGTTACTTGACCTTTCTTTTACTAAAGTAAATTAGTTCTCTTCTGCTGTCCTTATGTTAGGTTTTATGATTTATCGAGATCTTACCAGAAGTTTCACTGTGTACTTTTGTGGGTCTTTTTTTCTCTCTTCTTCAATCATATTATGTTATGGATAGATGGGAGCATTAACAAGGTCATCGTTGTTTCATTTGAAGTGAGAGAGCCCTAATGTTAGATTATGTAGATAACTTGTTGAATGGGTGTCTATATTGACTTGTAATTTTTATTGAGTCTTGTGGGATTGGCTGCTTACTTGCTTTTGAAAAATCTCATAGCTCATAGTGCTGTAGTTTCAATGTCACAGCTAGCTAGGTTAAATTAATCTGCATATATTTGTATGAATTGATGTAGTTTGCAGTACATATATGAGTAAGTTTTCCTTTAGATATCTTTTGGGTTTTGAAATGGTGAAAGTTGTTACACGCTTAACTCTCTTTGCAAATGGCTCTTCCTAACTTACAAATTTAAAATTTGCAATTGAAATTAATCTCTCATAAATCCCTTTTAGCACATATTTGTCTTACTGATTCTCATCAGCAGATACTAGTTAAGGTGACTTATGTGTCAATGAAATGAAACTAGCAACATATAATAATAGGATTGTGTAAAAGGTTAAATTTTATTTTAAAACTCAACAATCTTCCTTGTACGTACGTAAGTCAAGCAAGAATTGAATACAAGAATTGAATTTCTCTTTGCATTATTCATTTAATATAACCCAAGGAAAATTCTTTTCATTTCAGTCTGATATTGGACAAGCTTGAGAAGTTTTTATCTATTTAATCTATCTTTGTACTTCATGAATACGAGAGAGTTTTATTAGTGTAGCATAGAACTGTGTTCACTGCAGACTCTAATATAACAGTTCAACAGAAGATCAAACCTTGCATTGATAAAAACATGCAACACTTTTATTTCCTAAACAGTATAGCATGTCAGATTTTCTTTTTAAATCTTTAATCTTTCCTTGGTCAAGAAATCAGTTCCGATTATTACTATAATTATCACAGTTATATTTTGTGTGCAGGCATAAATTTCACTTCAATAAAGCACAAAGTGTATGAGTGACTCCTCTTGAAATTTAGCAAATATTTAAACACTGAACTAAACTTGGATGCATTACTAAGTGTTGTGTACAGTAAGTGCAGAGCAGGTATGAAACAGTACCAACATTTAGATATGCTTCAAACTGAGAATTTGGCTTTTAGAACAAATTTCATGCTTCTCTTGTAATGCACTTGTTAGGTTTGTGCTATTCACTGTGCATATTATGCATTATTCATATTAATGAGTTCTGGGTTTTGGGGAGATGTGGGTCTTCACATAACAATATCAGAAAGGGTTTCTGTTAAAGACCTTAAACACATCAGCTCTAAACTGCTCAGAATCAAAATTATCATTTTGCTCCAGCTGTTAAGTTTCTCTAGCAGTGCACAGCAGATACAATATCACTTAATTGGCTGGTTAACCAGATTTATACTTGCATTACAATGCCAGAATTGTGGTAACTGATCCACAATACATGAATACGTACTGAGAAGTTTTCTTTCCTGTTTTTGAAAATTTGTTTAAAAATTGACTCAAATTTGCTTTACTTGACTGCAAATCCAGACAGGACTCTGGCAGTGACTACAGACTATTGGTATTTCTGGATTAATTTTTTGTGTATTTGAGAGATATTTTACCTTGTAATGAGAAACATTTTTTGATCATTTCATTTACTTTGATTCCTGCTCTGAAAGTCACATGTGTAGGTCTTTGAGTAATTTTAAACCATTATTTGTAGCTGTATTAAGCAACAGGAAAGAAGAGGAGAAGGTTAGCTATTGGTCTCTGTCCTATACCAACAGTTGAGACTGATTTGGCTTCAGGCTAAGAGTTAAAAGCAAGCCGATGCTTTATAGATGATGGATCTATACCACATTGTGTTAATATACACCAGGGGATTTTTTTCCTTCCCTATTTTGCATTCAGATTCAAACCCCAAGGTCTGATTCTGATTCATCTCCAACGTTCTCCAGCGTAAATCAGTAATGGCTCCATTGATTCCACATTGTTATCAGAGCCGTGCTGTTAGTGATGGTGACTTGTCAGTTACGATACCTAAGTAGTGTCTTTGCTCCTTTTTTACCTTTGTAAAGAGGACATGAAATTCTCTAGGATTTGCGACAGCCAGTGGAGAATTTTACTCTTAGTGGAATGTATTCATTACAGTGCTTGCAATGAAACAGGCTGTTTGAGTCTCCTCTTGTAATAGAAAGTTGCCATTTTATTTTTGTATGAAATATTAACTTAGGGCTGCTGATCTTGCTCCAGTTAAACTGCTAAAGGGTTTTTAATGTGTATTTTTAAAACCAAATAAGCTATATTACTTCTGATAGTTGGTTCCTTGTGGTCTTTTATTGTTTTATGATTGGATCTGTCCAGTCATCTTGTCTGACATGTCTCCAGACATCATTTCTGTGTTGCAGTTATTGTTAGCTCCTAGACTTCAGACTGAGTGCACACACTGCCATTGAACCCAGAGAAAATGTCTAGGTTCGATTCAAAGATATAGATTGTCTGTATAGCATTCCCTTCTGAGAGCTAGAATTTAATCCAATTGCTTGTTTTGTACTCTGACTTCCACTGTCAGATAAATGTTCAATAAAAGCCTGAAGTTGAGAATTCTAGTGTACTGTGTGGCCTGCAGCATGAGCAAACAGACAGAACAAGATCTAACAGTCCCATTCCACTTCAGCACGCTTAATACTATTATTATTATATTAATATTTTGTGTATTAGAGGCCATATCAGAGAAGGCTCCTAGGGGATCTTGTAGCAGCCTTCCAATACCTAATGGGGGCCCACAAGATATCTTAAGGGACTTTTTGCAAGGGTGTGTGGGATAGGACAAGGGGAATGGCTTTAAACTGGAAGAGCATTTAAATTAGATATTAGGAAGAAGCTTTTTACTGTGAGGGTGGTGAGACACCAGAATAGATTGACCAGAGAACGGATGCCTCAATCCCTGGAAAACTGTTCCAGGCCAGGCTGGATGGGGCTTTGGGCAACCTGGTCTAGTGGAAGGTGAACCTGCCTGTGGCAGGGGCTTGTAACTAGATGATCTTCCAACCCAAACCATTCTATGATTCTGTGATGATATAGTCACTTCAATACAGAGTTTTCATCCAACTAATATATGTTTTGACATCCCAAGGATCTTGAATGTCTCTCTGCTTCAGGTATAGCTATTTGTAACAGGATATGGTTAAACAGTCCCAGTCCTCCTTAAGTCTTTCTTCACTCTGGACCTTGCACTCCTTCCTTCCATTTCTCCCTCTTCGTCTGGGCCTCGTCTCATTTCATCTCTTTGGTAAGCCAAATGATATCATTCAAGTGGCAGAAAGCTAACTCAGAAACTAAAAATTATAAGAGAGGGAGAAAGAAGGAGAGGGTATATGCGAGAAAAGGATTACTTCTTTTAAAAGGCAGGCGTCGTTGTATCAGTTCAGCTATTTAATATTTATTAATGCTTATGACCTTAGCTTCAATATACAAATAAATTTAAAACAAAAACAAACAAACAAAAAAACCACACACAAAAAAAAAAGGGAAAACAAAAAACTGTGTGTGGCATTTAAACCTTACCATTTAAGGACAAGTTACATGTCAATGACTTTTCTGAATAGTCTTTCTTAAACTGACACAGTTGTCTTTCCCCCTCTTTAAAATGATAGAACAATTTTTCAGAGTTCAGGGACATTGTGTTTTCCCATTAAGCTCTTGATATATATAAATGCCCATTTGTTCCAGCTGTTGAAGAAGACTAAAAGTTTCCTCAATGATGAGCCTCCATCCAGTATTACAGACATTTTTGAGCTAATTTCATTGCCAGCGTGACGTGACAACCAGTCCTGAATCCAAGTTCTTCTGTTGAAGAATAATTACTTCTTCAGTCGAGCTACACTTATATCAGTGACCAGGGATTATTAGCTTCGTGACAGAAGCTTTTAAGAAGTGGAGTCCAAGACAGAATAAAGAAGGCAATTATCAGCATTCTACCAAAGTTTCCACTGAAGTTATCAGTCTTGTGTACATACACAGAGACTCATAAATTTGAGTGGAATCCTGTAAAGTTTGTGAATGTAAATGCCACAGGTAATCTCACAACTCTATTGCATCATTATGCCTTCTTTCATAATCATCCCAAGCTTTTATAAACACATTGCATTTCATCCTTATTTGCATTTAAAAATCATGTTTTGTTTTTTGATGGTTTGTTGTTTTTTTTTTTTAAAGGAAGTATGGAACCCTTTAATGTGATTTGTTAAAATCCATCCTTATGAGAAATCTTACTGTCATTGCATTTTAAATCCTGGAATTACTAGTACTTTTGTTGTAAAGGGCCCTCCTTACTTTAAGAATCTGGCATTAGAACAGTGTGTTTTCCATTACAATGACAAGTACATATAAAGCACAAATCACACTTGAGAGTGTAAGCTGTTTGAAGGGTTTTAGTGTCAGCCACTTATTTCTAGAAGGCTGGATTAAGAATTGGAAAAGATGTTTTTACAAGAGTGCTATAGCTGGTACATTAATGTGTATCTGCATGTCAGGAATGAAAAGTGTAGTGAAAGGCCGACCTTTTATATTGCATATGACAACTCCATAGATTTCTTCTTACACTGAGACATTGATGTTTGCAGCTTTCAAAACGCATTTTTCCTGAACAAATCCCCGTGGATTAATTCCTCTCTTCAAAAACAGGCAATACATCAAAATTATGTTATCCTACACAGAAGAGAAAGAAAAGCAGCCTTTAGCTATTTTTTCAAATATGTGTTTCTTGGTGATGATTTTCTGGAATTGCCTCTCATCTCAGCTGCATGCTTGTGAATCAGGACTCTCAGAAATTAATGATACTACAGCTCTCTAAATGTGGTGTAAAAAAAGATTCAAGTTTTGTGTGTTTTTTCATAGATTCTATTGAAAAATTCTAAGTACTTCGGTCTTAATGCATAGAACTCCAGTTGCTAGCCACTGAGTTCTAAGATTTAGTAGTATTTCCATAGAATTGATTTAAGACATATTCTATCAGTCTGTGCTTTTTAAATTGGTGTATTCACTCTTGACAAAGACATAAAGATTCATAGCAGGTCTTGAACTGGACAAAAATCTTCTGCCCAAACAGAAGTGCTGCAACACTAAGGTCATTAATGTGGATATGGAGAAGGGGCAACTTAAGTTTAACCTTTGATACTGTCCCTAATCTAAGGGGATTGTGATTATTATTTTTTAGCTTCTTAAAAACCCCTATATTTAGAACTGAGTTCTGAGTATTCAGATATCTGATCTATGTCATCTATAGCAATGAAGTAGATAATAGGCTTTTTTCTCCCAGTGGCCAAGTGGCAATGATAGAGACAAAAGGTAAACTTAACCTATAGTCATTTACAGTTTTTACATTTTCAAGGTTATTTTGCAAGCCAAACTAACCCATAAAATGCTTTTAAATAAAAAACGATTATCCCCTTCATGTAGCATAGTTATTTGTGTCTATAAATTCTGCCTAGATGCAAATAGATATTTATCTTGAAAGATGCTGTTTTTTTCACACTGGAAATATCAATTTGATCATATTTTAACACCAAAAACTTGATAGCAAGTTTAATATATATGATTTAACGACACCAGATTTTGACATGCTTTGTCTTAATATTAAATATTGAGTACCCTTAGTTACAGCTGGCTTTTTTAGCAAGAGCTTGAAAAATATGCATTTATTGTTTTCTTTTTCATTTCTAGCATTACAGACATTGATGTAACGGCAATTAGAAGTCAAGAATAAAGTAAAAACTGATTAAATTATCCTTCATCTAATGACTTGCTTTCTAATGTTGATGAGCAATATGATAGTTTGCTTGAACCACATTTATACCTTTACTGCTGAGGAAAATTGAAATATCACTTTTAAATAATGTAATAAATTGTAATTAATCCAATGAAAGCATTAAATGATTACCACATTCCTCTTAGTCACTTCTGAGGAAATCCTAATAGTAAAGGAATATTTCAGAAGAAAGAATGTTTCCAGTATCATTTGCTTTAAGAATTAAGCGCCGTGGGAATATAGATTCTTACATGCAAATTAGATTGCTTAATTACCATGACACAAATGTACTTCCCAAATTCTTGCCCCAGAAAACTCAAACCAGACCTGCTCCTTATTAAACAGACATACCAAACTACTCTTTGAGCACACCTAACATATATAAAATGCATGAAAATGGAGAGGAATTTAATATGCCTGGTGAGCTGGACTCAGCAAAATTTTTGACATGCTGTCTTCCTTAGAGATTCGATAAAGAGATGGGCAAGCTTTTCAATCAGGATTACTGCTTTATTATTTTTCCCTCAGCAGTAAGGAGGACAAAACACCAAATTCCATTTTTCTCTTTTGGGTCCTTATATTTGTAAATATCCCTGTCAGCACTAAATCATGGTGTAGTACAAACTGTAAAATCACAGGATCTCTGAGGAACCCAATCCAACCTCCTACTCAGTGCAGAATCAACACTGAATTCAGATCAGCTGGGGCTTAGCATCGCTTCCTTGAAATCACTGGTGTCCCACTGATTTACATGCCAGGATTTCACCAAGAGGAAAACGGCTGTGGTCGCGATATTTTGCTGCTGTTCTTCATTAACTTTCTAATTTCATTGTAAAGCTTGCCTGGATCTTTTGTTTGGCCACTTTTTGTTCATGTATTTCGTAAGCAACTGACCTACCAAAAATTCCCCCTGAATTTTTAATACTTTACCTTCAAGGAGTAAGAGGAGTGATCTGATACAAGTATGCTTTCATTGTGGCTTTCAAACATCAGAGTTTGGCATTGTCACCCCTTGTAAGACTTATTAGTAAAAAATAATATTTAATTATTTATACTATTATATAATTCTTCATATTCTGTTCAGGTGTTGCCTAAAGATTGTTGCTTTTGAAAATCTTTTCTTATTTATGCATGCCTCTACAATCTCCTGTTAACCAATTCATCTGTCATTTTCTAATTAGCTTTAAAAAAATTTAAATTCTTCTGCAAGGAGCTGATCCTTACATGAATGAGTTATATCATTATGCTGATGAAGTTTGGGTAGTTTCCTGTCTGGCTTATTTGTTATTAAAGGTGGGCACAGTACCTGTGTCCCAGAAACAAAAGTTCTACTACTGAAGCAGCAGGTAAATAGGAGAATTTGCAAAACTTTTTTACCAAAACAGGGATGCTTATGATAACCAAACTGTCTTCTGTATTGTCTTTGTAGATTAACTCCGCATAGTTCCAAGAAGATAATTTTTTCCAGTATAACTTTTTGTCACTGCTGAGATTTCATGGCATACTAGGTAATGGTTGGTAATAAATTTTGTCAAAAAGAAATGGTATCAGGCATTTGCCTCTCAGAAAACAGTCTATTATCTTATATTTTGATGCTTTTGTTGCCTGCAACAAATCTAGGTAGAGAAATATCTTGCTTATGCAGTTTTGCTTAAGCAGTGCAACAAGTATGCAGTGGTTTAGGATAAGAGATAAAGAATAACTTATGTAGCTCAAAGTTTTAGGGAAACTTGGAGGCAACAAGTGATTAATATGCAGAAATAAAAATAAGAGAGAATTGATGACTTCCAAATGGTAATTCTTGCTTGAACTAGTAGAATATATTTAAACATAGTAAAGAAAGTTTCTACATAATTTCTGTCCATTTATAAAAACTACTAAGCATAAACATAAGTGTGAATTTTATATTGGTTTCACGTCCAAATGCAAACAAATTTGATGCTACACTATTGCCATTATTTTAAATTGTGTTTATCTGGATTTTTTTTTACAACTTTATATTGTATCAGGCTGATAAAGAAAAGTATCACAGATAAAACAATGTGCTACTGTCAAAGAAATTACCAAATCTAGAAATGAAACTGCAAGAGAAAGTACAAAATTTATAACAGAAATGTTTCAACTTTGTCTAATAGTGTCTTCAAGCTCCCTCTTGATTGAACAGCTCTGGCACAGAGAATGATTTTCAGATAAGTGTTAAATTCCAATTCTAGAACTCAGTGAAGTTTTCATTCATATGCTTTGCCTAAATAATAGCAGGGATACTCTTAGTTTGCAATATATGGGACAGTTTTGATATAATTACTTATACTTTTGAATGCTTTCTTATTTTTCAAGGAGTCTCCATGTCAGCAGCTATAGGATTCCAAGGTCATTTTGTAGTCTAGTAAAAATTATTAACTATGCTGGAGAGGAAAATATTTCCTTTAAAAATTTTGCTGTTTTGTACAGTGAAATGGCAGTGTACTGGTTTTCTACTGCCCCACTGTAGCGCACATTTTCTGCATTCAGCCAGAAATGCAGCTTTCCTTCTGAACTGCTCTAACTGCTCAGTCAGGGTGTGTACTTCACCATAGTAATGTTAAACAAATCTTAGAGCAATTCTAATGTAAGTACTAAGTCATAATCTACCCAGTAAACTTGACTGACAGCCTGGAATGCATTAAACAGCATTGGTCAACGCTTTGAAATGTCTGACAGTTATGTTTATGGCGTTGCCATTAGGATGCTGTGAAAAATACAGTGTCATCCCACATTTTCAAGAGATCTTTATCATGTGGAAGAACATGTACTATTTCAAGAAAGAAATAAATTTCCAAAATCAGCTATAATAAATATGATTCAGAATTCTTTAACTTCACAGCAAATAAGAATAATAACAAAGATTTTCTGAATTCAAATGACTATATTAAAATATTGAAAGGGCATTTATTAGAAGATCTGTTTTAGGACAGCCTAGGAAGCGTGAATGAGTAAAAATCGAAATAGGGCTAAAACAGAAGAAATAATAGCAACAGATTCTTTTTTAATGTTTTTAGTTGGTGATAGACTATAATTCTAAAATGATGAAGGGAAATGGCTGCTGGAGTATAAGACTTATGAATGCCAATTACAGAAAGGTTAACTTACGTTTGAGAGTAAACCAGATATAATTGGATGCTAAGTTCATGGTGGGGCTTTTATCTGTTTAAATATTTTATTTTATGAGTTGCTTAGAGCTTTACTTATTCACACCCACATAGTGTCACGCAGAGATAGTTTTAGTAGGTTGGTAAAAGGCTTCTTGGTTGTTGTAAGCAAATTAGCCCTTCTGAGAACTGTGCTGCTTGACACATTACTGTCTAACAGCAGCCTTTTGCAACACATTTTTGTTTGTTTTTTCTAGAAAAAGGATCTTTACGAAAGACTTTTCAAAAATATGTACTTAAAAATTTACTGATCAGAATAACTGTCAGTGAATGATACCCTACACAATAGTCTGAGAATCACAAGGCATGGCATGTGTAAAGCAAAATTTTTTCTTGAACTTAACTTGTCTTTTTTGACACCTGTGGTAGGCTTATTTTTCTAATAGTTTAATCTTTGGTATGTTAGTGGCTGTAGTCTTTCGACAGCTTATCGAGACCTTGGATAAAGTACTGGATTTCTTAAAATTAGTTAGACCTTTCATATTCCCAGATTGAATCAGTATGGTCATCAGAGTTACTAATTCTGTCACATTCAATGCTGTAAGTGCTTCAGGATGCATCTGCTTCAGGTTGTCACCCTGCAGGTGTATAACCAAGACCTGAAACAGAATGAAACAAGGCCAAACCTTTAATCACTGTGGCAGAGGGAAGCAAGTTCCTACTTTGCTTCTTGCAACGATAAGGAAGGCTACAAAAAATCTTATTCAAGAAATTAATGAGTTCTAAGCCTACCCAAATGAATATGGAAGTTTAAATAGTGATGGCTTTCACAGCCTGATAATATGTGTAAATTAGAATGACATCTCTTAATTTTCTTCACATCATGTATGATAGGAAATGTTCAGGTTCTGCAGACTCATGTGAAGTGTGCTTTCATGTCAGTATGAATTAGAGGCTGTCACATGGAAATGTGTGAAAACCAGTGTGTATCAAATGGGAATTTTTTTGGAGTAATGCAAAGAAACCTTTCCACAGAGTTTGCTCACATGCAGGTGATGTAGAGCAGTAGATTGTTTAAATTATATTACTTTGTTATAGGCAATAAACTACAAGGGAAATTTTGCTACCCACTCTCTGCAGTTGTTCTTGAGTTTCAGCAACCAATCAGTTTTTAAAAACTGATAGTGAAAAATTTAGCTTTAGCAAATACATAGTGACTCAGTAATATTAATTGTATTGCTGTTGTTTAACCTAAGCATGTTAGCAAGGCAACAACTTTCTCTTTGACCAAATTTCTGTTCGTAAATTAGAAATAATTCCATGTGGAATTTTGTGATCAGTTAACTACTTTGGATTCAGATGTGTTGCTTTATTACTGGGCTTATTTTGGAATATTGTATTTGCCTTTGAGTGTCAATTTATTTGCACCACAGAATATCAAGTACCCCAGGTCACTCAGTTCTGTGTTGAAAGAGGGCCAGACAGTGGCTCTAACTGTATATGTATTTTGCTCTTATAATAATGTCTTTTTTTCTAAACAGGTATGTGCTTGTTCTCCCCTTTCCTAGCTAGGATAAAAACTATGTCACTACAATTCTAAATGAAAAATCGTGTTCTGTTTCAATCTGGGATAAATTAATGGGGACCCAGTGCTATAGTATCCATGTATTCTAGTCTTTGACCTTCTTGGAGTTTAGGCAAATTGAGGCTATCCAAGCCTATATTAAAAAAGGCATGGCAAATTAAAATTCCTGCTAACAGGTCTGCGTTCAGCCGTTTTCCCTTTGTAATTCTCTTAGAGAAGGTAGAAATAGCTAAACATTTCTATGCAGGCTATTTCTGACAAATATCTTTGTTATGTAATCTTCATGTTTAATAAGACTATCACTCTACATTCTTGATATTCATGAGTGAAAATGAGTAGAGAAGAATGGCATTATCAATTTTAAATTTTTTCAATTGCATATGACCAGATTTATCTCTATTTTACAGTAACTTTAATGCAAATTAGGTCAGGAAACAAAACAGTTTCCATAATACTTTGATGATGTTCTAATTTCTAATTAGATTTTACTCATTGAAAGTCAGCTGGTCCTGAGTGAATCAGGAAACTTTCACTTAGCATTTTTGGTAAAAGCAAGTGCAAAACCAAAATCCAGTGTTTGCTTACAGTGTTACTTCTGACTTAATCTGCTGTGGATACATTGCTTTAGCTGTGTATGAGCATTGACTTTCTTCTGACCTTAGGTTTCCTTTATTGATTTCCTTTTGACTTGTCTGCTGAGTTAACTGTCACTCACTGCTGAAATGAGAAGTGTTTTCTTTTAAAGCTCTTTTAAATCTTCAGAATAGTTCTAATAGTAAATACGTTAACACATACACAGTTTAAGATATAACGATATTTCAAGAGGGGTTAGTACTGTCTAAAGCTCCATTAGCTTACAAAAATGCTGCATTGATAGAGCTTTCAGGGAGTGTAACCTTTAATATCAGAAACAGTTAAATGAAAATCATCTGCTACCACACCTGAACCTGCAATTTGAACTAAAAAAAAAAAAAAAGCATGTTTCTAGAATAAATTCTTTTTAGGTAAGATGTTTGGGGCTTTTTCTGCTTGTATTTGGGGCTGCCTGACATTCAGAAAGATGAAGACTCAGCATGAGTGAACTAAAATTAAGTCCACAATTTGTTATGTAAATATATAGTGTTGTTTCATCATACATAACCCTTTTTTGGCACTTTCTTTCAATGACACGGACTGATTGCAAAATGTTAGAAGTGTGTTTTGGTTTGTTATTAGCAGATTTTTTTTCTGAGAAAATATAATCCTATGTCTGTAAGGGCAGTTTTAGAAATCATATGGGAAGTATTGAAAAATGCAGTCTCATCTGATAGTAGTTTATGTTCCAACAAATACAAACACTCATGCTTCAGTATTTGCTTCTTAAATTCCACTCTGCCTTGCTTTGTTTAACTGATGTGGTATTCCTGATTGTAAATAAATGTCAGGTTTCTGATATGTGTATAGAAAGCAGGTTATTACTGATAAAAAAATACAGTGATTTTCATCATTGCACATTAATTCAGTCTCCAATAAAACTGCAGCATTCCCTAAACCATGTAAAGATTATAAACTGCATTTAGATACTGTTTTCTTTGGCGTGTTGTTTTCAAGATAGAGAAAGAAATTAGAAGTGTCATAACAACGCTGAACTGTATGATATGTGCCAACTTTTGGTGTTGCAGATGGTTCAAGGAGTAAATATACTGCTTGATGCAGTGCTGACTGCATCTGTCTCTCCTTTGATCTTTGAATAGGTTTTGCTAGCAACCAGTTATGCTGAATTTAGAAAGGGAAATTCCCAGGAGTTCTGTTATGCACAGGAACGTAGAATGATTTCTGACATAAGACATCCTAAAAGAAAAGAACAAAACCAGAATTTTAATTTTGTAAAATCTAGCTAGAAATTGAAAGAGCAACTTTCTAAGGTAGATAAATCCAGGACAAAATATAGATCCCTATATAGTCACATTAGTATAGTTATACATTTTTATACCTCCAAGGATCCTGGATTAATTTTCATTTGTTTATATTATACTGGTAAGGAACACATAGTATTTACACACTGTTTTCTTTAGTCTCTTTGTCAACCCTTTAAATAACAGAAAATAAAAAAAAAAGTTTTATTTTATCCAAGCATCTAGTGTTATCTAAACCACTTTATAAAACTGTCTTTAGGCAGAAAACCATGAAGTGAAACCCCACAAGACCAAATAATTTTCTCTCTTACTGACTATAAATCTCCCAAGAATAGAGATAACTAAAGTTTAATCAGATGAGTACATATGTCTTTTTATTATTATCAGGATAAAATGCCTACCCTCCTAAAACAGAAATGGCTGAACAACTGATTCTGTAGACTTTCCAAAATGGGAGTATATTTCTGATAGATTAGTTTGCATCCAGGAGGAGTTTGGTAGATCATTTAGGTAGTTATGAAGAGCCTAGTACATAACTAGAATCATGGAAGCATGGAATAGTTGGGGTTGGAAAAGACATTAAGATCATCTAGTTCCAACCCCCCTGCCATGGGCAAGGACACCTCCCACTAAACCATGTCACCCAAGGCTCTGTCCAACCTGGCCTTGAACACCGCCAGCCATGGAGCACTCACAACTTCCCTGGGCAACCCATTCCAGTGCCTCACCAAACTTACAGCAAAGAACTTCCTCCTTATATCCAATTTAAACTTCCCATTTAAGCTTTAACCCATTGCCCCTTGTCCTATCACTACAGTCCCTAATGAAGAGTCCCTCCCCATCATCCCTATAGGCCCCCTTCAGATCCTGGAAGGCTGCTGTGAGGTCTCCATGCAGCCTTCTCTTCTCCAGGCTGAACAGCCCCAACTTT
>JAOEHY010049652.1:0-11328 GCA_025447955.1 Psilopsiagon aurifrons
AGCCTTCTCTTCTCCAGGCTGCCCCAGCCCAGCTCTCAGCCTGGCTCCAGAGCAGAGCTGCTCCAGCCCTCACAGCAGCTCCGTGGCCTCCTATGGACTCGCTCCACATCCTTATCCTCTTATGTACTTCTCAATTTCAACCCCAAAAAGGCAGCATCCACAAACCCATTAAAGTTCCTGAAGGTGCTTTCCCACCCTCTGACACCCAGCACCCTCATTAGCGTTGCCTAATTTCCCTTTGCCACCTTGGCAAAGGTGTCCTGTGTGCCCTCCTCTGCCCTTCTCCGGGTTGCTGAGCACCATGCTTTAACTTTGACGGAGATACACCTATCTTTCTGCATCTTTCCCGTCTTTCCTTGGCTGTCTGTCACCTTTTGCTGCCAAATTTCCTGGACTGTGAAATGAAGCTTTTATTACCCTCCAAGAAATGGGGGGAGGGGTTGGGAGACAGAAATTAAATTAGTGAAATTAAAAAGCTGATGATGATGACGATGACTGTAACCCAACTCGCACCCTTTTCATTACGCCTCACGGAGCGAGACAGCAGGCGCTGAGCTGGGGCTTCTGCTTGGATTGCTGTAAAGAACCCAACTTTTGCTTTCAAATTAACCTGTCAAATCCTATATTTCTAAAGGAATTGAAGGCAGGAGAATGAGGGTCCCGGATATTCCCACGCATCAATTAAAAAGGGGAAAATTAATTACAATTTACTGGCATTACCACGTTAGAGCTCTCCTGATAAAGAGCACAGCGCTCTGTGCTCTGGAAGAAGTTAAAAGAGGGGGTGTGGAGGGGTGGAGGGAGGGCTTGGTGCTGGCAACCCCTCCAGAGCACTGCTTGGGGTTGGTGCTCCCTCGGAAGAGCTGTTTTGAGGCATGAGGGCTATGGATGCTCTTAAAATCATTCTTTAGACCTTGACAGAGCTCATGGCTTGGGGCAGGGAAAAAGCTGGTTCTTCTTGTTGGCTGCTTTTTGGGAGAGGTTTAACATCCCTGGTATCAACCATGAGCAAAGATGTAGTTCATAGGCTTTGGAAAGCCCACATTTGGAGGTCAAATCTCAAGCAGCGATGTGAAATACTATGATGCTGAATCCACACTGTGAATGGAGTTATGTGTTGCTGGATATGACCGTGAGACTCAGAGTTAGCATCCCTGGGAGTTAAGGGCTGTCTTATGTCCATATATGAGACTGCCCTGTGTGACAGTGCCTGTTTCCTGGCAGCTGGGACATGGATGTATAATATTTGCCCTGGGGAGGTGAGATGAGGTGCTTGAAGCAATGATCCAGCTCCTGGGACTGGTCCCAGACAGCTCATTTTTCCCCCTCTTGCAGAGCAAGGGCTGCTGTATGGCTGGAGTGTGCCATCTCTTATCAAAGGCACTGCAGATGTGGCACAAGGTGCCAAGGATGCTGTGGGATGGGACGGAGAGCCCAGAACTGCCTGGGCAGGATCCAGCCTCTGAGCTGCTGCTGTGATTGGAGCTGCACAGGATGGGAAGGTGGGAGCTGCTGGGGTGGATACACTGGGAAAGAGGTTGTTTTTCCCATGCAATCCAGCTATGGCATCTTCTGCTTCACCAGTAAGAGACTAAATCCTGCTCCTTGAAGGACAGCCTTGCTCTAGAGTGAGCAAAACACCCAGTGAACCTTCATCCATAGGGTATCACCACAGGAAAGGCCTGTTTCAACCCAGTGCCTTTCCTCCCCTATTCCTAATCCCTAATTTGCCTGTTTCTTCGTGGGTTACACATGATCTATTCCAGTTCTTGCAGGAGGTTGCCAAATGCTTTGTATGTCCTATCTCTCTGTGTCCTTGAACTGCAGTTCTATGGGTGCATCTCCTTCCAGTGTATGTTGTAATGGGTGCCTGGAGTGGAGGGTGCTGTTCCCTCTCCTGCAAGCTGTCTTGGCCAAACTGGGTGCTTGGGGCTTGCATCCTCTGTGCACATCCTCCCATTCCCCTTTAGTGCATGTGAAACCAGCCGTGAGGCTGCGTGAGCAGTAAACAGAGCTCTTCCTCTGAGCTGATTTACACCAGTGAAGGATCTGGCCCTCCAGGGGAGCCAAGGGTGGGAGAAGCACTGGGGTTAGAGACCCCGAAAGCACAAACATCCCTCTGACAAGCTGTTTGAAGCCGAGCTGATCAGAGCAGGTGACAGCCCTGCCACATCTGGGAACGGTCTCGCTGTCCTCCTCGCTGACAGGAGGACTTTGATTCCTTTAATATATGATGTGTTCTGTCTTCTGCAATATTTGTTTTTGCCATCGTGGGGTTTATTTTATTTCATTTTTAGGTGTTTTTTTTTCTTAACCTCTGCTGCTCCTCAGCAGCAGCTGCTGATTTGCAACGTGGATGGGAACTCTCTGGAGATGCCAAGGGATGGGGAAGCAGGAGGATAGCAAAGGTGACTCTTGGCTACCTAAGAACTCTGCCTGACCTATGAGGTTTCTTCTGCTTCTCCCCATCCTCCTCCATCCACCTGGTGCTGGAATTAGGTGGTTGCATCCTTTCCATGTGGAGGAGGAAGGCAAGGGACCACATGTGCTTAAGTGAGCCCTATCTGCTGTGTCCGTAGGGCTCCCACCCCTGGGAAACAGGGGGGCCAAGCAGGTTCCGGTGCTGGGAAGTGGTCCACAAGTCCCTTTGGATCTGTCCTCAGTAGTTCTTGGGTGTTTTGCTGTTTCTGGCTGGGTGACAGCGCATGTTGTGACATTGACTGTTGAGGCTGCACTTCAAATCCTGTGTTCAGTTTTGGGCCCTTCACTACAAGAGAGACATTGAGGCAGTGGAGTGGGGCCAGAGAAGGGCAATGGAGCTGGTGCTGGGCTTGGAGCACAGTGTGATGGGGAAAGGCTGAGGGACCTGGGGGGGTTCAGTCTGGAGAAGAGAAGGCTCAGGGGGGACCTTATCACTCCCTACAACTGCCTGAGAGGAGGATGGATCCAGGTCTGCTCCCAAGGAACAAGGGATGGGGCAAGAGGAAATGGCCTCAAGCTGCACCAGGGCAGGGTTAGATGGAGCTGAGGACCAATTCCTTCCCCAAAGGGTGCTCAGGCATTGGAACAGGACAGTGCTGGAGACACCATCCCTGGAAGTGTTCAAAGACCATGTAGCTGAGGCCCTCAGTGCCATGGGTTTGTGGTGGCCTTGGCAGTGCTGGGGAAGGGTTGTACTGGATGAGCTTCAAGGTCTTTTCCAACCTGGCTGATTCCATGATTGTGATGCCTTCAGTGGCTCCTGGGAATTGTGGACTCTGCCACTTGGAAACTGACACCTGCAAAACCCCTTGTGTGTTGGGATGCTAATAAGGCTTTTCCTCCTCCTCCTCCTGTGCTTGGTCCCCTCCTGTGTCACTCAGCTTGAAGGAGGGGAAGTAACCTCCTGGGTTACTTGGACCATTGTGTTTCAGAGCCCTTCTTCCCTGCCTAGCCCCTACTCCTGCAGGATAACAAGCTGCCAGCAGCCCCACCGGAGTGTTTCCAGCAGCTGGGTGCCCTTGGGCTCAGCACAGCAGCTGTACTGATGCAGAATTGCCACTTGCAGGATGCTGTGCTCCGCACCCAGCCCCTGCCATACCCACGGCTGCTGTGGATAGACAAAGCTCCTGCCTGGAGATCCACGTTTTCTGCAGTTCCCTCTCCTGGCACATCCCTGTGGATGCAAACATTCATGTAGGTTGGAATGTGGAGCTGAAGCTCTGCGAGGCAGCAGGACAGAGTGACCAGGGCTGTGATTTTCCACTGGGCTCCTGGAGCAGGGTCAAGCAGGGAGTGCGGTCCCGTTCAAAGCATGCTGCCCGTATTCCTGGTGGGAAGGCAGATGCAAGACCCCAGAGAGGATGAGGGAACACTCAGCGCTGGCAGGGTGAGCTCCCTCCCATACAAAAGCTGACATAAATTCAAGTGGGTGCTGCAATTACCACAGGCTCTGACATCTGAAATGAGCAGAGCCACCCTTGCTGTAACTCATTGCCACTCTGATTACAAAGCAGAGCAGGGAGAAGTCAAATTAGCCAACAAAGCAAGAAGAGAAAGGGGAAAAGTCGTGCTGTGCTCTGGAGGTCGGGTTGTCTGCTGGGGCAGGACGGGAGGCAGCTCTGATGCCTTTGCCGAGCTCAAGTGATGTTGTCCGGGCTCAGGTTTGAAGGTCTTTCATGTTGGGCATGATGGGATGGAGAGGTTCTTCCCTGAAGGATTTGGAGGGTCTGGTGTGAGAGAGATGAGAGCAGAACAAATCAAGGATGGGCACTTGAGGGCATTTGCTTGAGCAAATCTATTCTAAGGGTGCCCAAAGAAGCTGTGGCTGCCCCATCCCTGGCAGTGTCCAAGGCCAGGTTGGATGGGGCTTGGAGCTCTAGTGGAAGGTGTCCCTGCCTGGGCAGAGGCTTGGAGCTGGATGAGCTTTAAGGTCCCTTCATCCCAAGCCATTCCATGATTCTAAGCTCTTTCTGGAGAAGTGGGGCTGACAGGGGAGTTGGAGGAGATGGCGATTGCTGCTTTCAGGTCAGTGATACAAATAGTGCTCTCTGGTTGCTTACTGAAAGCCAAGCATGATGTGCCTGACAGCAAAGCTGTGCTTTGAGCCTCTTAAAGCTCAAGAGCATGAATTTCTTCAATCCCTACTCCCAAGCGCCTGGCTGAAGGATGCTGAACAACCAAACTCCAGCTCCTCCTCAATGTCAGTGCTGCTAAAACTCTCTTGCTGCATTTCCAAAAGGATTTTGCTCCTTCCCCACAGTCTGGGAGGAGAAGGGAGGAGGAAGGCACTGTTGCACCACTGGCTCCTTCACAACCACTCTGTCTCCTGCATCCCATGCACATGGGCTGGGAGCAGCAGAGAGCCTTGGGTAGCTGTCACTCCTCTTCTGCTGTTCTCTCCTTTCTCCTTTCCCCTTTCCTTTCCCTCCTCCCAAGGTGCATTTCTACATCTGTTGGACTCGGCAATGTGCCAGCTTGGTTAATTACAGTCTGCTTACCTGAATTCCCATGGGCGATTCCAGCTGGATAATGGTACCCATCACTGCTTGGCCTTAAAGAAACAGCAAGCAGCAAGACCCTTGCTTCTTGACATCACTTCTTGATGCTCTGAGCACCCCCAGGGCAGCAGGAAGGTGATAGTGGTAGTTTCCCTACAGGCTTCAGACCTGCTCTGCTGCCTGTTTGTTCATCTTCTGCCTCTGGGATGGATCCGGCATCCATCTGTCCAGGCGAGGAGCCATCAGGATGGTTGCAAATGTACCTGGGAGCAGAGCTGGAAGCCACAAGCATTGTAAGAGGCGAATGAATGCACTTTGTGAGCTCTCTAATGGTTAAGTGGACAAGATAATGTGATACTTATTTTTCCTTATTGGCCCAACAGCTCAGTTATTAATTCAGGCGCTTGCGAGCGGTGCCTCTGATTTGCATGGGTACAATAGAACACGATTGCCATTATTTGGCTCTATCAAGGGCTGTGGAAGGGAGCTCAGGGCTGATGTTGTGCACAATTTAGTGTTCTCCATTGCTAGGTGCCTCGTCCTACATCAGCTCAGGGCCTCTTCTGCAGATCACCAGCAGAAGAGAAGCATTTCCCATATGTCTTGTTGGATGATGAAGTTATCAACACCTGCGATTGCTTTGCTTCAGTTTTGGGCCTTGGTTCAGGCTTTGTTGAAGGCAACGTGCACAATTTGTGTTCACCAAAGCACTCACCTACTGCACATGAAGTGAGGTCTCTTATCTTGAGCTTAGGTACATCCTCTCCACATCACCCCATCCTCATCAGCCCTGGCCCCTTTCAGGCCAGCAGAGGGCTAAAGACAGAGGAAGGGGGTGTCCTGAACCTGCCATATCTCTCATCCATCCCATGCTTGGTGATCTCCATGGAATCCCATCCTGGTAGTTGCTCATACTCCAAAGCAGCTTTTGTTTGCTCTGACTCTTTTTTGCGCTCAGGAAGCCAATGTAATCTCTTTCCTTATTGGCACCATGGATCTTTATTGAAGATGCAGTCCAGGGGTGATGCTGGGAGCCAGGCCTTCAGTTTACTGCAGCCCCTTTATTATATCCCATTACAATTCCTGTCTGCTCACAAGAGGGCTGAGAGCAGTGTCTGTGGTAGGATCACAGCAGGAATCCACATAGATTGAGAATGGGGTTTTCCTTGCTCTGGCAAAACTGGGAGAAGTGAGACTTTAGAGGTGAAACAAGGCTTTTCCTGGGGAAATGAAACTGTACTTCCAGGCAGGGTTTTAATGGGAAGCTGTACTTGCAGGCAGATGGCTTTCTCCCATGTCACCAAACTTGTCCATGAGATGCTCTGAGCCAAGTGCTTCAACCTCATCAAGTCCAACCCTACCGCAGCACTGCCAAGGCTCCCATTAAACCCATGGCACTGAGGGCCTCATGTGAACACTTCCAGGGTTGGTGGAGGTTCAGGGTGGTGGAGGGAGGCTCTTGGAGCAGGCAAGCCCTTTGGCATATGGAGTTGTTGTGGTTTGGCGCTTTGTTTTAAGGAGTTATCAAAGGACTTATCCATCTGGGCCCCCACCACCACCACCACTGCCCCTGCAGTAGGAGCCCAGGAGATGGTTTGCAAACACAACAGCTTTGGCTGGCAAAGGGAAGGAGATGTGTCCAAAGAGGCTGGAGCCCATTTCCCATCACCACAAGCACGGAGTCATGGAAGGAGCATCTTCCCTGTGATGAGAAGCTGCGTGGAGACCTCAGAGCAGCTGCCAGTATCCAAAGGGAGCTGCAAGGAAGCTGGAGAGGGACTCTTCATCAGGGACTGGAAAGATAGGACAAGAGGTGATGGGTTCAAACTGAAACAGGGCAAGCTCAGGTTAGATACAAGGAAGTTCTTCCCTGTGAGGGTGCTGAGGCGCTGGCACGGGGTGCCCAGGGAAGCTGTGGCTTACCCATCCCTGGCAGTGCTCAAGGCCAGGTTGGACACAGGGGCTTGGAGCAACTGCTCTAATGGAAGGTGTCTGTGCCTCTGGAACTGGATGAGCTTTAAGGTCCTTTCCAAACCAAACCAGTCCATGATTCTATGCGCTGATTCATATTTGTGCCCATACAAACCTCCTCACAACTGCACTCGGAGAGCTTTGGTGGCAAATACTGCTCCAGAGAGCTGACTTTGCTTCCCTCTCTGTGCTGCTCCACATGGGCTCATCCCTCCTGGGGCTTGTGAATGTGGGATTGCTTTGTGAAGGCTGGTGCTGATCAGTTTAGGGAAGGGCTGATCTGCTGCTCGCGTTCCCTGCAAATCTTTCATGCAGTGGCTGACCCTGAGATGTGACAAGCTCACAGCTCTTGCCAATAAAAGCAGGGACTTGGTTTGAATAATAGCTGACAATTACGTGCTGAGCCCCAGCATTATGCAATATTTATGCATGTGTCTGGACTGCAAAGCAGTGATTAGCTAAAAGGAGTAATTGTTTGCAGTCTTCCACTGAATTTCTCTCCTCGCTTGGCCTCAGAGAGCCACACTGTAAATCAGTGCCACTTGTTGAACTCTTGCACTAAGACCAGAGCCACCATTAGCACCACAGAGCTCTGTGGAGTGTCTTAGAGTCATAGAATCACAGAGTAGTTTGGGTTGGAAGGGACCTTCAAATCTCATGTGGTTCCAACCCCCCTGAAATGAGCTTCATCTACATCAGGTTGCCCAGAACTGCATCCAGCGTGGCCTTGATGCTGTGGCACAGTGCTTTGTGTGGGGCTGGATTGAAGCTGGTAGCACAAAGGTTGGCTTTATTGCCTAATGTTGTCTCATTGCTCCTGCTTGGGAAGAGAGGGGAAGCAAAGAGGGAAATAAATCGGCACTCATCCCCTGCTAGATGAATTTGGGTGGGAAAACAGCCATTGATGTGATAAAGGGCAAATGCATGTCATCAGGCGCCTTGCTCTGGGGCAGTGGCCAAGCTCTCCTGGCTTTTCCCCCTTCCTTTCATTTAACAGCTTAATCATGAAGGGCCTGGAGCACAAATGTGATGAGGGATGGCAGAGGGACCTGAGGTGGGGGAGGGGTGTTAGATATTACAGGTCTTTTCCAACCTGGTTTCTCTGTTGCTGCCATGCCCTTGCAGCAGAGCAGTGATTGAGAACCCTTCCTCACCCTCTCCACCACAGCAGCTGCCTTGTGCCTGCCTTTGATTTTGCTTTATTCCCCCCTTTCTTCCTCTGCTTTTTTCCAAGTGTTTTTTCCTGTCAGCCTGGGCTAGGAGGGACTCGGAAAGCCAAATGTGGGCTGTCAGAGAGGTGGGAAGGAGAGGGTGAAGAGGGGAGGTGCTGTGCGGCACATGGAGCCCCATTGCTCTGGGGCCACAGGGGCGATGCTCGTTTCTGCAGCACAACAAAAGGGCAGCAAAGTCTCAATTTTGGGGGAGGAAGCAAGCTTTGATGTTCATTGGGAGCTCTGCAGAGGTGGCAATGTGGCAGAGTGGAGCCTGCACTCCATCGGCGTCAACGCAGGAGGTAGATCCCAGTGTAACCCTGCAGGGATGCTTGGATTTGAGGTGGAGGAAGGCTCAGGGGAGGAGGAATTGGCACTTAGGTGGTAGCTCTGAGGCAGCAATGTGCCTGGTCAGCAAAAGTGGTGGTGGAGCTGGGTTAATACAGCCATAGTTTGTTAACATAAGCTAAGGCTGCTGCCTTGGATGCAGAGAGATAGGGAGGAGAAAAATGGGAAGTGTGTGCAGGAATAAGGGCCTGGATAATGAACGTGGCAATTGAGAATGCAAAAGCAAATACCAAACAGGAAGGAATGCTTTTTGTAGTGGGCTCTGTCTTCTTGCTCGTATTTGTTGCGCTGGGATTGCTGCTGGGGTCCTTTCTCTGCCCTCAGAGTTGTGGGAAGAGGGAAATATCCCATTTGGAGTGGTGAAATGGCTTTGGGCTCCTGCAGCAAAGAGCAAAGGAAGGTCTGTCCCTCTCCTAAGAAATTTGGGGTGAAGGGGGTCCTCGCACGTCCTGGCATGGGATGGATGGATGCAGCGTGGGATGCAAGAGGGCAAATGGTCTCCAGCCTCTCTTGTTTCCAGTCAGAAAAACAAGTTTAGAGCATGTGGTACCAGGCTGAAAGGAACACCAGTTAGATGAAGTGCTCCTGCTCGCCTGAATGGTCCTGGCTTCTCACTGGTTGCTCAGCCATGGACAATTCATCTGGTTTTATGGTGATCATGGAAGAATCCAATCTGGCCATTCAGAGCCACGCAAGGCTGGTTGGGGAGGAGGGCAGGTTTTATTGATGGTGGGCTGGGATCCTGCAGGTTGTGCGAGAGGAATCTTGTTAACGGGTCCTTTGGCCTCCTGACTCTGTCCTATGTCCTTATTCATTCACCTCAGCTAGTGTGGCCTCTGCTTTTGTTACTCCTGCTCTTTTCTGGTGTTGCTGAGGGCTTTGGAAATGCAGAAGCGAAGGACCCAGGCACCTCCCCAGCCTTTCCCTTTGCAGAGTGATAGAATCAACCAGGTTGGAAAAGACCTGAAAGATCAATTCCAACTGCTCCCAGCACTGCCAAAACCACCACATGGCACTGAGGGCCCCGTCTGCATGGTGTGTGAACACTTGCAGGGACAGTGAATCCAGCACTGCCCTGGGCAGCCTGTTCCAATGCCTGAGCATCCTTTGGGGAAGGAATTGCTCCTAATATCCGGTCTGAACCTCCCCTGATGCAGGTTGAGGCTGTTTCCTCTTGTCCCATCCTTTGTACCTTGGGAGCAGAGCCCAGCCCGCTCCTGGCTCCATCCTCCCGTCAGGCAGTTGTAGAGAGTGAGCTGCCCCATCTCTAACAGTGTGTCCTTTGGTGTCAGGGATGACTGCAGAAGATGTCTCAGCTTCCTGATGCACCTCTGTCAGTCCAGAGAGATGGCCTGACCTCCAGGGTGACCAGAGAGTTGTTGGGCTGCTCTTCCATGCAGCAGATTTAGACCTTTAAGAAAGCATCCCATTGCCTGGTTCTTGGTGGGGAAATGGTGATTGTCAGTGGTGGCTGTGCTGTGCATCCCAAAATGTGCATCCTTGTCATGGCAACCTGGTCTAGTTGAAGATGGCCCTGCTCATGGCAGGGAGACTGGAACTAGATGAGCTTTGAAGGTCCCTTCCAACCCCAGCCATTCTGTGACTCAATGACTAGTGAGTCTCCCTTGAGCCAATCTGATTGGCATCGCGGGGTTTTCGAAGCAGGCTTCAGCTTTGCAGTGTGGTTTTGATAATGAATTGCTGGTTAGAAATGTTTGACAAACAAACAGCCACCAGGAATCAAGCCCCCTCACGTGGGCATTAACATTTCATGTCGCCTTTCTTGTTTGCTTGCTTTTAAATCACAAAACACTCTGATACATTTTTAATCGACAGCGCTATTGGCTCTTTCCATCACTAGTCCAATAACTTTCTCGATGACAGAGAAGTTCAATACAGCAATGTAATGGGATCCTTTAGGAGGTGGGTGACAGCTTTTTGACAACCATTTTCATTTCTACAAAGGCCCTTTTTGTCAGGGAGAAATAGGTTTTAAAACATGCTTATTTGGAGAAGTAAACCAACGTTCCACGCTCTCAGGATGCTCTTTGATGGCTCTTGGCATCTCGGTGCGGTGCGTGATGGGATGGCAATGCCTGCGTGTAGTCAGCTTTTATTAGCAGTTAGCTTGTATTTAGTGTTGATCTCATGGGTCCTCAGCCCCTCGAGGGGCTGTTTCTTTGCAATCACGTTCTAAGCCTTCCTTAAGGTTCTCACAGATGAAAATCCTCCCACCGGGCTAAACCCAGCAACTTGCACATGACTTTCTTATCTTGAAAGCTTAACTAAGGTTGTTTCCCCCCTCCTCTCTTTTCAAGGCAGGAGATGAAAGGCATGTTTGTGTGTAGCCGTGTGTGCGTGCAAGCACAGTAAATAGTAGGTGGGGAATATTAATGCAGGGTAAACCCATCCCTGGCATGAAGCACAGGCAAGACATATGTTGCTACAACTTTCCTAAGGGGGTTCTGGCCAAGGTAGATACCAAGTGTTCCCTGGAGGGAAGAAGTGGGGAATGACAGCTCTTTTCTTTCCAAGACTGATGTAATTAAAGAGTTAGAATGTCCTTTCACTTCCCTGCCCTTGGCACTGTTGTGCGCTGGTGTATTTATTTATTATGATGTTTTTAGCACTGATGAGTACCTAATAGGCTTTATGGGGAGAGGCAGGAGGCTCAGAAATACAGTTCAGCATTGCAAAGAGAGAATATTATTGCGTTTCCCTGAAAGTCAGCATTCATCCATCCATCTTCTCTGTGTGGCTGGGCATGAGGTTAAACACCACCCCACCCCCCCCACCCCCGTCCTTCCAGCTGATGGTTA
>JAOEHY010049655.1:0-12872 GCA_025447955.1 Psilopsiagon aurifrons
TGAAGAGGCCAAAGTTTGCTCTCTTGAAGTCCAGGGCAGTGAGCTTGCTGCATACTCTTCTCACTGTCCTGAGGATCCCGAATTCAACCATCTCATGATCACTGCAATCATGGCTGCCCTGGAATGTCACATTTCCAACCAGCCCTTCCCTGTTGGTGAGCACGAGGTCAGGCGTGGCACCTCTCCTTGTCAGCTCCTCTGTTACTTGCAGAAGGAAGTTGTTTTCTGCACAATCGAGGAACTTCCTGGATTGCTTGTGCCGCGCCGTACCGTCCCTCCAACAGTTATCAGGGTGGTTGAAGTCCTCCATGAGAACAAGGGCCTGCAAGTGTGAGGCTGTTCCTATCTGTCTATAGAGTGCTTCATCCACCGAGTCCTCTTGGTCAGGCTGTCTGTAACAGATCCCCACAATAATGTCCCCCATTGCTGTTCTCCCTTTAACCCTGACCCACAAAGTCTCTGTCGACTGCTCAGCTGTCCCCAGACAGAGTTCCATACTCTCCAGCACACCTCTTCTGCCTTTCAACAGCCACTCATTTCTGATCACATCCCGTGGGGTTTTGTATCCATTAATCTGCATGTCAGAAGTTAAGTAAGACTGTCTTGGAAAAGTGAAAAGAAAGAAAAGTACAAAGATTTACAACAAAGCAGTCATCCCCTCCAAGCATCCGATCATAGGAGCCAATCCAGCTTCGAAAAGCAAGTTACATAGCAGTAGGTAGAGTAGGTAGCAAAGACATGAGAGTTCTGCTTTCACAAGCCAGAAATCTTCAGACTTTGAGCTGCTTACTTTACATATGTCTGAAATAGTGCCCATGGTCCTGATAGAGGAGTCAGAATTCTTCTGTGAGTGCATAGACTTACCCTGTAAGTGTAAATGACATTCACATATGCTATGCTGTAACCACCTCAGAAAGAAAATCACTTGTAGAGTCAGTACATTGCTTCAGTATTCCATCTTTAGCCATACATTTCTACCATTTTTACCCCTCTTTTCCTCTCTTCTTTCACTTTTTCTGTTTTGCCACAGCAAAATAATTGAAATGAGCAAAAATGCTAAATAAATTCCTTTTTCAGTTTTTGTTTAAGAAAGCAAAACAAAAACTGAAGGAAGAATAAAGGAAAGCATTTGAAAGTGATAATAATAATAATAATACCATAAGGAGAAGCTGGCATGATGCAGCCCTATCTGTTAAAAGGCTTATTCAGGGAAGAGATCTCAAAGTTATAATAAATCATTTTCAGAAAACATCTTTTCGTGCTCAGTAGCAGTCAAAGAGCAACTGAACATTAGGGTTGGTTAGAAAAGGAATAGAGAATGTGCAGAAAACATCCTCATGCCACTGGGTCTGTGCATGTGCATCTATACTCTGAAAGCAAGCAAAGCTACGGTTGTCCCATCCGTAAATGGATTCATTGGGTCTAGAATATAGGAAGACGAGTGAAAAGGTAAGCAAGAGAAGGAAATGACTTGCAGCAGAGGTTCAATAGCTGTACATGGAAGCTTCAGTCTAGAAAAGAGATGGCTGAAGAAGCAAGTCCAGCACAGGACCATGAAGACGATTTAAGGATGTGGTCTGTCTTTCCTATGAGGAGAGGCTGGTAGAGCTAGGACTGTTCAGCCTGGAGAAGAGAAGGCTCCAGAGGATCCTGTCAATGTGTATAAATGCTGGGAATGAAGGGCACGGTGTCAGACTCTTCTGGGTAGTGTCCAGTGAGAGGACAAGAGGCAATGAACAAGAATTACAACATAGGGAATTCAATCTGAAGGCAAGAAATCTTTATTTTTTCTGTGAGGTTAGTCAGATTTGGGGACCCGTTGATCAAAGAAGCTCTGACATCTCCATCAATGGAGATTCCCAAAACCCAACTGCTCTGAGTGTCCCTGCTTGAGCAGGGCTAGGTGGTCTCAAAGAGGCCCCTTCTATCCTAAGCCATTCTGTGAAAATCCAGAGTAATATGGAAAAAAGTGAACAAGAAATGGTTGGCTTTTTTTCTCTTTCTTGATGAGCAGATGGTGTCAAAAAAAAGTCATCAAGAGGAAGGTTGGAAACAAATCATAGAATCATAGAATAGTTAGGGTTGGAAAGGACCTTAGGATCATCTTGTTGCAACCCCCCTGCCATGGGCAGGGGCACCTCCCACTAAACCATGCCACTCACAGCTATGTCCAGCCTGGCCTTGAACACCGCCAGGGATGGAGCGTTCACAAAGGAAATGTTTTTACACAATGCACAATTGAACTATGAAGCTCCTTATTGTAGTGTTTTGTGGATGCTAAATGGCAATTATATAAAAGGATAGAAAAACATTCATCAAGGTCACTCAAACACAGTATTACCCACAGTTCTTGAATTTCTTTAACCTATGAGTCACTGGAACTGAGAGAATACAAGAGAGGAATATGAATATATTCTTACCCTTCTCACCAGTCTTCTTTGGACTTTTGCAACTGGTCACAGTTGAAGACATGACACAGTACAGCTGACCTTGCATATGGTCATATGTTTAGAAGTATAAAACATGTTCACTCCGTGACCTGTTTTCATTGCAAACAGCCTGTAAAAAGTGTAAGAGAGAAATGTGTGTCTGTCTCAGAAGAAAACATGCCTTGAACAGAGAAAGAAATTATATATTTAAAGAGCAGATTTGTTAAGCAAGAAAGTTCCATTCTCGTGTCTGCTTCTGATGAATGCTCTGTCTTAAGGCTCTCTTTAAAAAAATGTTATTTAAAATATAGTACAAGAAATAGCGTATTGAAAACCATTCAGACACATGTGAAATTTTCATATGCTTTTCAGTGGCTTGGTGTATTCTGAAGTATATAAGGATAAATATAATTACTTTAACAACTTAAGAGTCAAGTGAGAGTTAGGAAATCATTCCCTATTGCAAAGCATGAGAGTATAGCTGTGTAGTCTGAAAAGTTTCTTGATTTAAAAGCAAATTGATCAGTTTCAGGGAAACGTGGAACATGTGCTGAAAGAATGTTTCATCTTAATTCTTGGGCAAAATAGTGATTGCACAAGCAGAAAACTGACAATCTCTGTAATGGATTAGAATTGAGGAGGCTGAGCCCTGGAGGTACTGATTTTTGTTTTGATTATTACAAAGAAAGCAAATCAGAAAGCAGCTACAGTCTTGTCTTGCAGTGCAGGGTAGGAGAAGTCTGGATAAGGGAGTTTTCTTCTTTCTGTTTTGGCCAAAGACCTATATGTTCAAACTGAGAAGAAAGGACACGTGGAAGTGACAGGATTTTGTGCAAAGAATCTGTACAAGGTTGAAAATGTTGAGCAATTAGACAGCATGATTAATTGAAGTCTGGGCAAGAAAGTTCTCTCTTGAAGATGAGAGCAGCTGAAGCTGCCATTGAACTGGTGTCATTGAGACACCGTGATTAAATGCATTTTGTTTTTAAAGTGCTGCTGTACCCCGTGGAACAGTGATTAGGAACCCAGATCAATTATATGTTGGTATTGGTTTAAACTGCTTTTTTCCTGCTACTGCCTGCACTGCAAGCCTTCGGAATGAGATGGTGAAAAGGAGGAACTCCAGGTTGCTAACCCGGAAAGGCTATTTTGTTTGGGTAGGAAGAGCCTCATGGAATATCGCATCTGTTTCTTCATCTAAGTTCATTTAGGATAGTCCAGCACTTATCTTTTTTAGCTATTTTAATTTTCCCCTTCCATATGTGCCTTGGGGCCTTGGGTGAATAGTGACCATACTGAGCCTAATATGTGCTGTGCCTTCAAGCTGTCCTGAGCTTCATCTGGAGGGCTGAACACAGCTGTAGATGTTCTGAGACCCATTGTCTAGTTTGATTGCTTTCATAATATTCTCCTGTTATGTTTGATGACAATTAAAGAGTATTTAAAGCATCAGACAGAAAGGAAACATGATGCAGTGCTGGAAGCAAGATAAATGGTTTTATTTAAATATTGAGATCTCAGGGATAGAAAGAGGAGGAACCTGAGTGCTTAAAATGGATCCTAAGAAGAATTTGATTGTCTGTGATGCTGAAACCACCCACTGAATCAGGCAGGACTTTGACAAGCATCTTGGTTGCTCTCTTTGACCTTAGAGTTTGTGCTTCAGGATGAGCACAATATTATGCCTGGTTTAAACAACACCAAAATGTAAGTCAGGACTCAGAGCAGTCAGCCTGCACAGTTTACAACAGGCTCAATCTGATGGGTTTGTTCCAAAGAAGTACAAAGAAGTTCCCTTCAGGAAGCTCAGACATCACATAGCTGCAGCTGCCACATCGCACCCATTGCCCGCTACTGATTGGACTTTTCCAGAAGAGGGGCCAAATTCTGTGCCCTTTCTGGGCTCCAGGCTGCAAACCAAGGGTTGATGTACTTTTTCTCATGCCCATAGGCTGTTCTGTAGTTTCCCTCAGAGAACTCAGTACTGCGTGACTAAGTGAAAGCCCACTGTTGTTCCATTGATAAGAGCAAGGAGATGACCAGAAGCCTTCTGTGTGGTATAATCAACCAAGGTGTTGGACTCCTTCATGATTAGAGCTCACAAAATCAGCTAGTACTGATGACTGATTGATATTAATTACCTTTAGGATTTAATCCTTTCTGTCATGGATTAGTCAAATACTCTCCTGAAAAGTCTAATGACAGAAAGATGAAAAATCCCCTCTTGGAAAGTGCTTCCATATACATTATTCTTAGTCCATTGGCTGCTAACTATTCACTGTGTGAGCTCACATTATCTTTTGTTGCAGAAAAGGCACTATAAGAGATGTAATAGATAGCATTTATGAAGACAAAGAGCTTCAAAAAAGCACTTTTAGTCCATAGTAGTCAGGTCAAACCTACACTCCAGTGAATCAGTCACCTCTCATTCAGTTTGGACAGACTTTTCTAAACCTCAGCATATTGTGATTTTGTTCTCTTTAATCATTCTTCCATGGAAAGTTTTACTATGAAAGTAAACCCTGGCCATGCTGACAAATGGAACTGAGGGTTTTGGGGTTTTCTCCTTTTCCCAAGAGAAGCCAAAACTAGAGATGTATTTTTACATATATGTTTAATTCAGGTTTGTTTTCAAGCAACTTTTTTTTTAACTGGTGGAGCTCTTCTCTTCTGCAGATTAACTATAATATATGTAAGTAATATTTGCTACAGAAAGCAAATCCAGAGTGATGCAGTGGTACATGGGAGGCTGCTCTGAGAAGAGGAATTTTAACCTGAAGGCAGTAGAGCTCATTGTGGGTTTCTACTATAACTGTGTGGGGTGGTCTCAGTATGTGAAAGAGACCCCTGTCAAAAGGAAATCACTTTCTGCTGATCACGCAGACATAAAAAATGATGACCACTTCCAGGGGAAATAATTTACTGTCTCAGCCCTGAATCCAAACAAAAAGGGCTTATTTAATATTGTTTCTTACTAAAGGAAGAGGAGAGGACACCTGTGCTGTGGCTCAAAATACCTGTCTCAGATCTTACTCGTACTGACCTTCCATGTGAGATGTTCTGTAGCAGCAAAACCGGTCTGGGCTAACTTTTTCTTTCCAGTAACTTGTGGCTCATTCTTGCCTCTCTGTGATACTGTAATGAGGTTTTTGTATATGAATTTGAGGCAATAAACCAGTCACAATAGAAGAAAATGGCAACAAAAAAAACTAATCAACAGCAGTTAACCTGAAGTCTTATTTTATCATCATAGTCATCATCATCTTTTTCTCCAAAGAATAAGAGAAAATATGCATAAGACGCTTCACATGACCAAGCTTGACTACAGCTAAAAGGGGTCACTATTTGGAAATGAGGTTACCATCTTCATAATGTCTTATGATGTCTTATCATAGACTGAGTAGATGAATAGACTGAAACAAGCGTGTTTAATGCAACACAGTGATCACATATCACTCCTTTGGTTCCTTAAAGTGTTACATTTGCTTTCTTCTAAAGTGCAAATCCAAAGGGGGCATCTGTTGAACGTCCCAAATAACACACTGGAACAGTTGTTCCTTGACCAGTGGAAGTATTGAAGAACTGACTGGTCTGTTATGGAGTAGTTGCTCAGCTGAATTTTCTTGAGCTTGCTAAAATGACAAAGTTTGTTGCTTTGGGTTTCTTGCTTTTTCTAAGCTTGACAGTTCATAAACATTTCTAATTCAGTTTCCCTCTTTAATGATTCTTGCTCTCACACTACAGCTGTTCTAATCAGCAGAGAAATTAATAATATCTCCCTTCTTGGTTAAAGATTCTTTTCGGTGAGATATGCATTCATGTAGTGTCATTGAGACCTCCCTGGTCCACCAGATATAGTTGAAACATCTGAGTACTGAAGCTATTGGTCAGTGTCCTGGGATCAGCAGTTACAAGAAAAGACAAATGGATGAGAAATAACATAAAGCTTCCGGCTTCAGCAGATGATCACTAAAATTGTTGTCCTTAGCTTTAATGTCTGTCGAAGTCTACTAGTTAGTTTGATCACTAAAAATCCCAAAATAGGGCCCATTAGGTGCTTGAATTTTATAGACATTATATTTATGAACCCAACATGGTGACTTTGTCATTTTGGATCCAGGGGGAAAGCCTTCATTTTTCCTAGGTAGGGTTAGCTCTCACTTCTCCTCACCTGCACTGGGCAGACTATTTTGTAACAGCTTTTATTATGGTTAAAGTTAAATTTAAAGTAACCAACACTGTCTGCAGTTTCACCTTCTGCAGATGCCCTTTCCACTGTCCTTCAATGTCCTTTTGAAGAGCACAGGGCACATTTGGCCAGCAGTCCACTGATGCAAATGTGAAATACCTGTGATAAAGTCTGGACCCATCTCCTGAGCATTCTTGTCTGCAATTTACTGCAAGGAACTTGAGCAGTTGAGTGTAATGAAAGTTTTACAGTCCTGCTATGCTGCTTGAGGAGCTCCTCACTTTATAGCCAGCCCAAACAGGATAGAAACCAACTTTGCTGGGATTATAGAGTTCAGTCAAGGTGCAACAGCTATAACAGCTCTATCCAGCTTCGCAGTTCCAGGCCCAAGCATTCCAATAAATTGCTTTTTCCAAAGCCTTGATGGTTTGTGATTTCACGTCTCTTGCAGAGGTCACATTTTTTCTGAGCTTCAGCATCTGGAGAGAGGCCGAGTGTCTGCAGTTGAGACAAGGAGGCAGAGAATGATCCCTCCAGATAAGGTAGGGATACAGTTAAGGGCACAATAATCTCCCCGAGAACTGATGGAAAAGCTCCATAATGGAGCAGATGTTCCCTGAACTGTACAGATGTCACATTAATGCCGTACCCAGGTGTACAATGGAAGCTAATTGAGGCAATCGAGCAGGAGATGGTTGTGTTGCAAAAGTTGTCAGTCCAGCACACAGAACCCAGATGTTCTGTGGGAGCTAATTACATCAGGGAGCGAAGGCGAGATGAGGCTTTGACAGGGGAGTCAGGAGGCTGGGGAGGGGTGAAAGGCAAAAGAAAGGGATAATCAAATAAAAGAGTTTGGTACAATAGGAGGGGGGATATTGCTGAATAAAGCACACAGCATGTGTCTCAGTGCAGGCTGAGGGACAGCCGGTAGGGTTTGATGAAATCCAAGTAGTGATGAGCAGGGAAGGCTGTTCCTTCCTGAGGCTCCTTGGTACTGTCAGTGCTGCTACAGAAGGCACTTGGTTTCCAAGCAGCTTCCTTCAGGGCTGGGGCATGCATAAGGGATGGAGAGAAAGGACCATGGAGGCCCAAGGATGTGTGCTCTAGAGTCCCACCACCCCCAGTTGTAATCTGTCTTGATGTAATGGTTTAAAACCAACATAGCTAAGTACCACGCATCTGTGGGTTGAGATAATAACAGTTTAATAACTAAGTCTGGTACAATACCAATACTACTAATAATAATGATAAGCGAAATAGCAAAAAAATTAAAACTAAAAGTGGAAAGGAAAAGCAAACAATATGCACAAGTGATGCACAATACAATTGCTCACCACCCGCTGACCCATGCCCACTCCAACCTGAGCGATGATTTGGCCTTCTGGGTAACTCCCCCAGTTTCTATGCTGGGCATGACGTGCTGTGGTGTGGAATACCCCTTTGGCTAGTTTGGGTCAGTCCCGTCTCTGCTTCCTCACAGCTTCCCATGTGCCTCCTCACTGGAAGAGCAAGAGACTGAGAAGTCCTTGATCAGGGTAAGTGCTGCTGAGCAATAACTAAAACATCGGTGTGTTCCCAGCATTGTTCCCAGACTGAAGCCAAAACACAGCACTGCATGAGCTACTAGGGAAACTTAACTCTATCACAGCTGAAGCTAGGACACTTGAGAAGAGCAGCAGCAGCAAAGTACTGCTGTTCTGACAGAGGCAGGTATCTAAAGCATTCCCTACACCCCCATTTTGAGGTTACTTTCCTCCCTGTACCAGCCAGTCTCAAGGCTGCTCGGAGGTGCTACTGAAGTACAGACCTGTTGTCCATGGAGGATGTGGAGATCTGGCACACCAAGGCCTGGGCTTTTCCCACTCCAGTACCAGTTTAAAAGCAGTGGTCTGCTGCTTTCTTTCTCCCTTGATTGCAAAGTGGGAAACAAAACCCCTAATATAGGCAATGTATCTCAATTTTAGACTTGCCAACTTAAGGCGAGATACATCCTGATCCAGGGGTAGTATTTGTTTCTAATCAGGTAAGTTGAGCAACATGCAAGCTTTGCTGCGCCAGGCTACCATTGCTGTAGGACATTGTAGCATCTGCCTGGAGAATTTGTTTGCAGTCCATGGGGCTGCCCATTATAATTTTCAGCTGTTTTTAGGCTAAGTGTTCATTTTGTGCATATTAAAGCTGTCGTACTGCTTGTTCTTACTGATGTAACGTAACAATGATGTGAAAATGGTGTCAGTTCTGGGTTGCCCATGGAATTTGTCTTGTTTTGCCACCATCTGTCTGTATTACTGGCTTTCAAAACCATAGGCTATGAGATAAAACTGATAGTTCGTCTAGCCACCTCTCTGGTGTTCAAGTTTCTGCAGGCAAACTGAAACACATTCAACACAACACATGTTGAATCCTAGTCATATCTTAGAGTCTGAGAGTAAGCCTGAAAGTAATCAAGTCATAACTATTCTGTGGTGACCTAGAAAAAGCTAATGAAGTGGTTTAGATCTCTGTGTGATGGCTCGTGGAAGGTTTCCTATCTTCTTCAGAGTTCCAAAAAAACACATCCAAAAGGATTGGAGTGGTTTATATCTCTGAGCAATTGTTTGTTGAAAAAAAGAGGGTCTGTAGAGGGTATGATGGCACCTTCTATTTGAATTAGATCTTTAAACAATCTCCAACACATCAAGGCATACATACCAGGAAATACATTTGGCGTCTCATTCACTGTATGCATCTTAAAGTGCCATAATGATTGCAGGCGTGTGAAGTGCTCTGAGCTCCGTATTTTTACCTGAGAAAGGTGAGTTTTGTGCTGGTTTATACCTGGGTGGTCTTTAGAGGGCAGGTTTTCTAACCTGCCTCCTACTTCGTTGTCTGGGGAGTCACAGAATTGTTTCTGCTGTTCCCACTGTGTAATATATTGATCATTTATCTAATTCATAGTAATTTTCATGACAGCGTCCTGAGTTTTTAGGTGACTCCTTGGACTTCCATTTCTCCTATAAAATTTCCTCTTACCCTCATTTAGATTCTGTAAAATCAAAATTAGATTAGAGACTCTGTTTGGGGATAAAAAACCCACCACACGACACTTTGCCATTGAAGAAGGTCCAAACTGCCTTGCAATCACACTGAACTGAATCTGTCCTAAAGTTTATTCTCCCGGGCAGATTGAGCACAGCAAAGCATCTGACTGAATGGCTCTGCTGGGAGTAGTTACACGCCACATCTTTACTGGAGCACACAAAGCTCCCAGCCGCCCCTTCAGCTGTGTTAATACAGCTGTGAGCAGGGCTGAGTTTAAAGCAGGGCACTGAAATTATATGGGTTAAAACAAACTAGCACAGCCTCTTTCTCTGATTTATTTTATCGGGTCTATGTATTTTTGCCTTGCCCAGCATCACTGTGGAACTTGTGTACTGGTACAAAGTGGAAGGGAAGAGAGGGGTGCAGGGAAAGGGAAGGGAAAATGAAAAGGAGGGAAAGGGAAAAGGGAAGGAAAAGGGAAAGGGAAAGCAAAAGGGAAAGGGAGAAGGGAAAAGGAAACAAAAGGGAAAAGGAAATGAAAGAGAAAAGGAAAGGGGAGGGGAAGGGAAGGGAAGGGAAGGGAAGGGAAGGGAAGGGAAGGGAAGGGAAGGGAAAGGAAGGGAAAAAGGGGGAAAAAGGGGGAAAGAAAGGGAAGGAAATGGAAAAGGGTAAAGAAAAGGGAAGCTGCACAGGAAAAGTCTTAGAGAACAAAACTAAAGGAGTGTGTGTGATTTCATCATTGCTTGCTTTCTTGATCGATAAGGGTTTGAGCTGGGCGCATCATAGAATCATAGAATAGTTAGAGTTGGAAAGGACCTTAAGATCATCCAGTTCGAACTCCCCTGCCATGGACAGGGACACCTCCCACTAAATAAGGCTATGTCCAGCCTGGCCTTGAACACCGCCAGTGATGGAGCATTCACAACTTCCCTGGGCAGCCCATTCCAGTGCCTCACCAGCCTTACAGGAAAGAATTTCTTCCTTACATCCGATCTAAATGGCACTTCCATTTGAAAGGGAAAAAAGATGGACTGTGACCCCACATTAGGAGGGGAGGACCAGCACAGGAATGCTGCATAGTGCATGCATTTTCCGGGCATGAGAAATCCGGATGGATTTCTTTTTAATACCCCCCAGTACTTTGTAAGTTGAACTACTGCCTGCTATTTGTTTCACTTTAATCTGTGTCATTTTTCTGTGTTTTTTTCATGTTCCTTCCCACTGTTCCTCAAATTATGTATTTCTAGCCAGGCTTCTATAAAATTAGGGGGTCTTCTCAAGAAGGGATGACTGGGTTTGTGGGGATGGATAAGTCCAGTAAATTATCCATGCAGTTTGTAACTGTCAGAGTACAAAACACAAAGTACTTAAAAGAATAAAACAAATGTTTGCATTTACATTCCATACTGGGAACTTACATTTTAAACTGAAACTGAACCCTTTATCTGAACTGTCAGTGTTATAGATGGTACCTTTATATATATATAAAGATTTGCACAGTTTTTATCAAAGTGATGCACTTAGCTGATTTAACATTCCAGCCTTTTGTTTAGGAAGGAGGAAGAGATAATATTTTAAAAGAATATGAAAAATGGATTGCCTTTATTCTGGCCAGTTCATCAATCTGTCTGGCATTAGTTCATTTCAGACACAGGAGCCTTTTTTGGTGGCTGTTCATGATATGCTTTCTGTGGGAGGGATTCTGGGTCTGGTTTTGAAACTTCATCTATAAAGTGGAGTTTTTCACTTTACAGATATGGTTTCCATCTGGAGTTCCCCAGTGGTACTCACATTCTTTTGGTATCAGAAGTCCTACACCTGGCTTTGAATTAAGATCAATTAAAGATTTATCAGTTGGAGCAATGTGGTTGGGATTGATTTCGTTTGGGTTCTTTCAAGCTTAGGATTGCATCTTCAGATCTTGAGATCAGCTGTAACCTAATGGTCACTGTGTGTTTTGTGACCGTGCTTCAGAGATGGTGCAAAGCCAGTGTAGTTCTCCCAGAATGTGAATTCATTATATCCCAACACAGTCTGTCAGAGTTGCCTTTCCTAGTTGCAGCCCTGGGTACATTGTGTGTCTACCCAGTTCAGACAGCAAGCCAACAAAACCCTGGTCCATTGCTTTTATAGTGTTGGATTCCTAATGGCTGAATGCACTGAACTGATTTGCTCAGTGAGCTTGGGAACATGAGGGCTGGTACAAATGGGACATGGGATGTCTGCCTGTGGCAATGCCAATTCAGCTTATTCTGCCATGGAGCAGCACCTTTAAACTGTCTTGCTGTTGACATAGAAGATATTAGTACTGAAAGTGCCCATTTCTGTCCCTGATGTCTTGCGTGTGGTGGTTTGTGTAACAATCTTAACCAGGGAAATGATATTAAGGGGTGTTCACTCCAGTGCACTAAAGCATAATAGAACTGGATAGCAGGAAGTTTAGGTCAAATAAATTCAAATGGAAAAGAATTAATTCTGTCAAGGTGTTTAAGCACTTTGTAAGCGTACTAAAGAAGGTGGTTAATCCACAGTAGAATGTTTACGACAGGCCTGGATGTCTTACTTAACGATAAGCTATAGTTCAGCCACCATCAAGTTATTGGGCTTGATAGTGTTCAGTTAGGAAGGAAGAAAGAATAATTCCCTCTGCCACAGTGGGTGAAATTCTATGGCCTGTGTTAAACAGAAGGTCATGCTCGGAGAGGGCTGTGATCAATTCTCTTTTTGAGATCTACGCATCTCTGCTGGTAGGTGGTTTAAAGTTGCCATTTTCTATGTGTTCCACTGAATATGTGAAGGAAAGCCCCAGACCTGATGTGAAACTGGTTGTATTATTCTCTCAAAAATTATCTGGCTACTAAAGTCATACACCTCAGTACAAGCAGTAACAAACTTCAGTGCCATCTAAGCACTGCCAGGTAGCTAGAGCTATGGAATTTATGTTACAATATCAAGGGGTGAAATCCTATTTCTGGGAAGGAAGTGGAATTTGGGCACAGACTTTTTCAAACCTAGGCTTGTGCCCCCCATCACCCGAATGAGCTGTACAGCTTCAGCATTCTCATCTGGGAGCACCTGATGACTGAGAAAAGAGTCCCACTCCTTTAAGTGGAGCAGAGAAGAACCTATAGTGGGTAAGATGTGTCTGAAAGCAGTGGGCATGTATGCTCACGGAAAATCCAACTCTGGAATCCTCTCTAGAGAGCAGGCACTGATTTTTTTATTACTTCCCC
>JAOEHY010049659.1:0-25198 GCA_025447955.1 Psilopsiagon aurifrons
GGCCGAAAGTCAAAACCACAGCACTGCACCAGCTACCGAGAAGGAGAAAAATGACTGCTACTGCTGAACCCAGGACACCTGGCTGGAACCCAACCAAAGCTGCAAAGGTGGGACTTTAATCAATGTACTGCATCCTTATTTCTAAGCAATTTTTTGTCATTGGTAACTTTTACAGAAGATCCTACACTGGAATATTTTGTGTCTCCTAATGTAGGTCTGGCTGGTGGACAAGCAGCTTACGGTTTACAAAATGAGGTAGTGTAGGGTGTCCAGATATCTGCAAAAAACTACTCTGGAATCCTTTCTCTGTTTTTCTTTTTAAATATAGGAAAACCAGGATTATGCAATGAATGACAGAAGTGATAAAAGTGATGATGAATATTTATCTGTATTTTACTCTTTGCAGATAACTTTCCACACTGTCTCCTGTTGACTTTTCATACCTTTGTGAGTTTTGTAATGATATATGTGCAGAAGTCAGGCTCCCTAACCTGAGCCTTATTCCTGTTGGCGACAGGGAATTAAAAAGTAGGACAGCTGGCATAGCATCACCTAAATTCTCACAAAAGTATATATTTTAGCCCAGTTTTATAGGAATGTTTAGTATGCAATGGAAGATGCATAATGGCCTATTTAAAAAAAAACTCAAACAAACAAAACAACAAAACAACTGTGGGGAGTGAAGGCGATCAAATTTGCATGAAAAACAGTTTGGGAATGAGCTCTGAGGCCTTGATGCTTAACAGGCCCTGGGGTGATAAACTGGAAGGTTGTAGGACAGGGAAGGTCGAAAAACAAGCCTTGGGGGGATGGGCTAGGATGTTGCTGTGGCAGGAGTCTCAGTTGAAGCCAGACAATGTGGGGGTTACAAGAGGGTCTGAGACAGTGAGATCAAGCTGTTGCCGACTGGACAACGTGTGCTCAGCATTGTGATTGGACTCTTTACCTGGAGATCTTTACAGGGGCTAATGAAACTGAACGTGGCATGTTTGTGCAGGTTGGGAAAGTACAGAACAAGGGGATAAAAAGGGCTTGATTGTAATAAAGTTGGATTTGAGTCTCCTCATCAACTTGAGTCCATGTTGTGATATGCCACAAACAACAAAAAAGCAAAACAAAACAAAAACCTCAGCTTTAAATAGCCATATTGGTAATAATTTTAATTTCAGAAGATGATAAAAAACATTGGCTTTTGTGTTTGAAAACAAACTAAAATGCATAGAAACTGAGAACTGAACCTTCAGCTAAGTTATTGTAAAGAAACAGCCCAAGATTTCCTGTCAAGTCTCTTAAGCTCCTTGCAGGCACTGTGGTTTTTCTCTTCCTGTACTGTATTTGAGAAATTGGCTGTGGAGGATGTATTGGATGATCCAGCCTTCAAACAGATCTTTGACTTTGTCCCTTTCAGTCAGCCATCTCTGCAGTGAAGTATGACTTGGTGTCAGCTTATCAGACTTATTTTCCTTTGACCTGGAAGTTGCTATTCTGTGATCAAAAGAGCAGCATGTTTGATAGTCATGATTTCTATGAGTTTCTCATGCTGGCTGTGCAGGCTCTGGAACAAATGAGTTCCACAGTGATTTTCTCAGGAATATGAAGAATAAAAAGAAAAACTCCAAAGCCAGGAATCATACCAGTCTTCTTTAGAGGCACAGTTTCTGAGTTGGATGATTTGTCTGACATTTCACTTCTCATAGAGTGACCTTGTCTTTGTGAACTCTTTCTCCCTGAAAATGAAGTGCAAAAACTGATCACTCAACTACAAGTGACTGTCAAATTACCATCCACCTAGCAAGCAGTTAAGAAACCTCTGATGTGCTTGCATGCCCATCTAGCATCTAGAGAACTTACTTTGTACACAATGCAGTTCTGTTCTTTTTTAGTGAAACATTATTTGGAGTCTCTTCTGAAGGAGAACTGCTATGAAGACTACTGGATGGTGAACCAGGTAAGGTTCCAACATTTGCACTAGTGATAATAGTTTGATCATTTTATCTGGACTATAGATTATGCTTTTTTTTGTCAGCACTAGAGGTTTTGGCATGTTCAAGAGCTCTCATAAAGTTTTGGACTAATAGATACTTCTCTAGAAGAACTGTTTTCTGAATTTGTGTCACACATCTCTACTCTGGTAGTGTTCTTGAGGTCATTTATTTGGATTATTACTCCTTTTTACCTGTTTTTCTTTTTACTTTATGAATACTTGGTCAAGAGTGTGTGGGGTTTTGTGTTTGTTTGGTTTTGGGTTTTTTTTTGTCTTGTGAATCTCTGTTGTTTTTTATGCATTGGCTCTTTTAAGACAACTTTGCTCTGTTATGTTCCCAAATACATCCCCCTTTTCAAGTTAGATGTTTTTTTTTTCCCCTAGAAAAAAATCCATAATTCAGAAAATGATAGAAAGAACTGAATTTTCTCAAAAGTCACTCTCTCACCTATTTTCTTATTGTTCATATTAGAGCTTTCCTGGCTACCATTCATATCATAGAATCACAGAATCACAGAATAGTTAGGGTTGGAAAGGACCTTAAGATCATCTAGCTCCAACCCCCCTGCCATGGGCAGGGACACCTCCCACTAAACCATGCCACAACCCAAGGCTCTGTCCAACCTGGCCTTGAACACTGCCAGAGATTTTATCTTTCTGTAAGGCGTTATGTTGTAAAGCCAGTCCAAAGTATGGTACCTTTTCCTTTGTAATGACAGCTTTCTCTATATTTATTTTGATCCAGTCACTGGAGTAAGGTAAGGAACAATATGTGAAAGCGTAGTAGCATCTGTCCTCCACCAGCAGCAGGATAGGCAAAATGTTAAAGCTATATGAAATTCAACTTCATTTGGTACTTCATAGTTTATGGTCTTCTCTATGGGAAAAGTTTAATAAGTGATTGTATATTAGGAAACCTTGAAGAAAGAGCAAATGCCTGGCAGCTTTTTCATCTTGAGCTCTAATGATAGTATATTTTTGGAAACTGAGGAAATCTGACTGTGTCTTTGATTTCTTGGGTAATTGACAAATGAGCAACACTTGTGGTTAGCAACCGTCTTACCCTGCTGAGCAGCTGGGATGGTGTTTCAGGATCTTCTCTGAAGGCTTCTAGTCAGTCTGATCAGTGATCTGCTAAGGGGATTCCTTTGTGCAGGCACTGGGCTTGCAATAACCCACCAAAACTAGTGGATTATATCTCAGATAATGTTGCCTTTAAGGGCCTAATGCTCACAGAGTAACTACTGCAAATCACCACTTCTTGCACCGCACATTTTAATGGATCCTCCATCAGAAAATAAGTGCTTTGAAGTGATGAAAAAAAAAATAATTAAACTCACTTTAAGGAAAAAACATACTTGAAGGAAAAATTTGAGAGAATTGAGACTCCCAGGAGTGGAAGTGTGCAGTGTCATGGTCTTAAGTAGTGTGCCCATGAGGGCTCTTGCTGTGGTCAGTAGACAGAAGGATAAGCAGGGTTTAGGGGATATGTGGTACATATGAGTATTCTGGTGATACAAATATTTTTGTAGACTCACCTATTTCTCCAGTAACTACAAAGGAGAAATAAATAGATGGTTTATATATCTAAGTGTACAGTGAGACGAGTCAAATCCCATCTCTGCTGTATTTACTGAGGCTCCACAGAGCCTCAAGCATCTTTCTGAACTGATAGAGGATCCCAAAGTCAAGTGCACAGCAGTGAGGGTTATTCTGAATATGTTAAACACTAACTAGTGATGCTCTTATTTTTACTCTATGAAGAGTTAAAAAGTTTCTAAAGATTTAATTGTAAATAGCCTGCAGGTGATATATAAAGGGCTGAGCCATCAGTTAACTCTTTTTGTGTACAGGGTACCTGGCTAATTATTAACATGGTATTGCCTGAGTAGTCATACGGCTGGGTATAATTCCTTGAATATAAAATCAAGTTTCTTTAGATGCAGCAAAGCATATAAGCCCTTGCCTAGCTTGAAACACTCAAGTAGAGACATGATGCCACAGACAGCTTTAAATACAGGTGCTTTAAGTACGTTTTACTGGATCAGGGTCTGTCTGTGTTTACCTCAGTCTCTCAGTTTGAGTGTGAGCAGCAAATGAACCAAGGAGAAAAGCTTTGAGAAAAGCTTTCTGGCCAAAGAACATGAAAAATGAATTTTGAGCTGCATAAAATTCTCAAACAGTCCAAATGATGAAACAGATTAATATTGGTATTTCATATAGCCATTGTATGTAAAGAGGATTATGTAATGAAAAAAAAAATAAAAGCTTTCAGTTAAAAAAAGAAAAACAACAAAGTAAACCAAACTGGAAACTTATTACCATATGAAAGTTATCAGTTTATATACTCCATACCAAATGTGCTTGAAGCATGATATCTGAAGGGGGCCTATCAGGAAGCTGGGGAAGGACTCTTCATTAGGGACTGTAGTGATAGAACAAGGGATAACGGGTTCAAACTTAAACAGGGGAACTTTAGATTAGGTATGAGGGAGAAATTCTTTACTGTAAGGGTGATGATGCACTGGAATGGGCTGCCCAAGGAAGTTGTGAATGCTCCATCGCTGGCGGTGTTCAAGGCCAGGTTGGACAGAGCCTTGGGTGGCATGGTTTAGTGGGATGTGTCCCTGCCCATGGCAGAGGGGTTGGAAGTAGACGATCTTAAGGTCCTTTCCAACCCTAACTGTTCTCCATTCTATGATTCTATGATTGTCTAAAAGACTTATAAATACATGATTGCACTTAGGAAAAAGCATTTATAGTTTATATTAACATAATCAATGCTTATACCTGTAAGTAGTCAATTTTGCTTTTAAGTAACTTTAATTATTAAGTTAAGCTTATGTTGCAAGGAGGTTTCTGTGAAAACAATGGATACAATAAGATTATATGATATATTGGAGTTAAGAAATATTAAGTGCTATTTACTGATTAGGTTTCTTAAAGAAAGGGAGGAAGGAAAGGGAAGACTTTGTTACCCAGGACATAGAGAAGGCTGAGGTACTTGATGACATTTTTGCCTTGTTCTTCACTGGCAAGTGCTCCAGCCACACTGCCAAGTCACAGAAGACAAAGGCAGGGACTGGGATAACAAAGAACCACCCACGGTGGGAGAAGATGAGTTTTGAGACAATCTAAAGAACCTGAAGGTACAAAGGAAGCAGCTAAGACACTACCCATCATATTTGAGGAGTTGTGTCAGTCTTGTGAAGATCCTGCTGGCTGGAAAAGCAGAAATATAACCCCTGTTTTTAAACATGGTGGTTAGTGTCGCCTTCCAGCAAGATCATGGAACAGATCCTCCTGTAAATGATGCTAAGGCATATGGAAAAGGGGATGATTGGTGACAGCTAACGTGGCTCCATTAACAGCAAATAATGGCTGACAAGGTATGCCTTGTGAATGACCATCTTTATCATTAGCGTTCTAGTTTGTAGTCTCTCTCATTTCATAGATTTACTCTGGCTATGTTAGCTCTAGTAGCACAACGATTTGAGCCAATAAAACGAAATGAGCAAACACAGCAGTGAGGATTTTAAATGGAAAAGAAATAAGACTTCATTACAGATAGTGTAATAGGAGTCCCACTGAAGTCAATAGGCATTTGCACATGGACTAACTCTACTGGAACAGGGCTCTAAATAACCCTATAATAATTTATTTGGCTAGAGAGTCAAATGAGTACCTGTAAACTGCTGTTCTGAAACAGTGAAGGCATTTTTCCAATAAAAATATAGAATACCTTTAGTTTGGTATTCCATAGCTTATTCAAGAAAAGATTTAAAGTAAATTTTAATGGAACCTGTGAAGGATTTTCATATTTTGGCTTACAAATCACTGTGATTGCTGGATTTTTCAGAAACAGCTTTTTAACATTTTTTTATTACTCTAATCTATGGAAGAGTTGGAAAAATGTGCACAAATATCTATGAAGTGTCAGGAAGAGCCAATATACTTGACTTCTGCAATATGCATGTCCTGAATAGAGCAGGTCAAGCCATCTATTGTATATAACTACTTTGGGATTTAATCCGTTTTTCTATCTGTGAATTATCCATGACCTGCTAATGATTTTTTTATATGAATGTGTGTGTTTTATGTAGTTCATCAAATACTCTTCAATCACATTAAGCTTGTAGAATTTTGCAAGTGTTCCTCTGAGTATAATTTGCAGAATGAGATATTTATGTTGGTTACCCGTCACACAAAGTGTTTCTATCCTGTTATTTTTTGACCTAATGTCTGCAAACAAGACCCTGGAATAACTGGATCTTTATAAAGAGGGTACTAGTTAAGAAGAAAGGCAAGTGTAGTGAATCTTAAAGCCATTGCAGTCTGGTTTTTTGTACTTCTGTACTGCAGCAGTAGCCTACATAGCACTATCTGCACAAGGAATTTAATCTCTTTCTTGAGCAAGAAGGTGGAAGCTAGCATAAGCTAGATTTATGTGACACCTTCTCAGTACCTAGAGACTATAAGAAACAGCTGCTTTGGAATCTTTCCTCTCTGAGCATAGTAAAGCTCCTTGTGAAACAAAATGGGCAGTCAGATCTTACAACGATATCCTGTATTCAGTATTGCCATTTCTATAATCTTTTTAATAGGACTTCTTTTGCCTAAATATAGAAATCAAATATATAACAGTTTCAAAAGACTTGAGCTGTCTCTCTTTTTTAAGGTCTCAGTGTGCATATAGTCGTATTTCAAAATATTTTTGTCACATCTGCAAAACTTTTTTCCCTGAGCTTCTTAGGGAAATGGTGGTTTAAGACCTCTCTGTGTATCACTCTCTCCAATAAGTTTTGAAGTTAGCCAGCCAATTTCTGTCAGATGGGAAAGAAGGGTTGAAGTTTCAACATTCTTAACTTCCTGCCCCAAATTGGTAAGTGGAATGCAAAGAGAAAACTGTTACCATCTCCAGGGAAAAAAAGCCTGGTAGCATTGACATGTTATACATCCTGTGTGGCAGCAGCTAGCTTGCTGTATTGCGTGTGGTTTTATGTGTGTTTATTGTAAGAGCCACGATTTATTGTGGTGTTCTGAGAATGCCCTGAAGGCATTGAGCTGTATCAGACTAGTCTTCGTTAGTTACACAGTTGATGGAGGTTTTGTTTGCTTTGTTTTGTTTTTAAATGAAAGTCAAAATTCTCAAGTGTCCATTTGAATACAAGAAAAAAGAAAAACCTCATGCTATTGAATGTTTCATGATAAAGCTAATTTCTGCTAACATCACTACTCTCCCAGTTGTGATTTCAAGTAAGGTGGATGAAATAAATATGTTGGCTAATAGAACACAACTCTAGAGGCCGCACAAACATTGGATACCTTGGAGACAGTGCTCAGATGTCTGGATGTATCCTCCCTGCTAATGCTTATCCTTTACTACTCAATTCCTCACATGGTGCTTTAATATGGGATATTTTTAGGGGACATTGGTACTTTCTTGTACTACTAGAAGAGCATTAATGAGGTTAGGAAAATGACTTCTCATTTCTATTCAAGAAAGGAAAAAAAAAGAGCTAACGTTTGTATTTATTCACATAGACCAAAATGTCACTTTAAGCAGAGTTTTTTGAAGTAATCCATTTAAGATTGGATAACCATCATTTGAAAAATATGAGCCTTCTGTAAAGAAAGAGAGCAGTGGGGAGTGAAGGCCACAGGCTGAAATGTGCTTGTGAAATACAATCAGTTTTGCCTTCTCTGTCCTTACCTTTCTATTTGGATTCTGCTGGCTTAAATTTGTATGAAAATGTGAGTCCAATCTTCACTTTTTGGGAGGGTGGTTTATTCCCAAATACCAACACATTCCTGCAGCAGCAGTTTCTTCAAGTAGAAGGGCAAGAGTAAAGTCTTGTACAGTACACTTCACACACATTCTTCCATGCAACAACAGCTAGTACATTTTCTGCATAGAAAAATAATGTATTAGATAAGGAAAAGTTATGGAAAAATTAGGTAACTTTTAAAAAAACATTAAAAAATTTATAATGGCTTTTAAAAGTAGGTGATAAGGAACACAGAGAAATGGTAACTACTCAGAAATATCTTCGGGAACAGAAGCAGTGATAGCAGGGTTTTGCAGGAGTTTTATTTCTAAAAGGTTAATCTTCAGGACCAAAGTCTATTACAGAAGTGATATTTAAAATCATTACTGTTGGTTTACATTTAAGTGATGGCTCATCTTCAAATCCTTCTCTGATGCAGGCATTAGGAAAAGGAATATTGGGTGATAATAACAACACCTTCTTTAATGATTTAATAGCTACAAAGTGTAATGAGGAACAGTTGCTGTATTTGTGAGTTTGGCTGTTAAAAGATAGCAAAGTAGTTTTACAAAGGTAAGAATGTATGGCATTTGGCAATATCCTGCCTGCGTCATAAAACAAAGGTAAGCAGACAGGTTTTGTTCTATTAAAATAGGGAAGTCAAACAAAATACAAGTATAAGGGATTATTTCCCAACTAGATTGGGGAATAAGCCATAATTCTGCCACGTCCTTGAGGTATGTCAAATTGTAAAGCAAGTATATTTATATATTGCTAGGATAGTTAATCTTGGATCCCAGGATCTAGAGGAGTTCAAAGGAAGATGGTCTTTATCTGAATTGCGAGAAGCCACGTGTTTTCCCAAGCAGTTATGGAATTAGAAGTTTTATAGTGTACTTAGACATCACACTCTAGGGGAAAGGGTAGTAAACTTAAACAGCCTTCTGAGTTTAATCATTTTGTTGGGCAGTCTTTCAATGTTTGGTTAATTTGTCGCATACTGGCTTAGAGAATGCATAATATTGCTGCTGTATTAAAGGAAAAAAAATTATTCCACTAGTTCTCTTGACCACCTGGGATTAACAAATCCATGTCCTCTTCAGGCGAAAATACCTTCTTCAAAGCAACTCAGCAATCCTTAACAGCCCCCTTTCTCACCTTCAATTGTTCTGCCAAACCATCTTTCTCACACTTATCCATGTATTATCTCTCTTACAGTCATATATTCTTGACAACATGATTGCTGGCAGTGACTGCTTCCACTGTGGGTAGTTATGATAAAGAATATGCAAGGTACATACTGCAAACAGATCCTTGGATAACTGATCTGTGATCCTGTGCATAGTGTGTGGGCAAGTTAAATTGCTCAAAAGTAATTTGAAATCACACAATGAGAACAGCAAACTGCTTAACTAATAAGTAGGAAATTACAAATAATTTGTGTGCCTGAAATTCCACCCTCTTACTCTTTTCCATGATCAGACCTCTGTGCAGGCATCTCCATTTGCACCACCTCCACTCTAAAGAAGTATTTCCTAATGGTAGGTGCTTCTAAGCAGTGTGAGTATGTGTCTGTTTCTAGAGCAGAGGTGAGTGGGAGTGATAGTTGTAGAGCTGCTGCTTTGCTTCATATGTATTCCCTTTACCCCCAGGAAACTGATGTAAATCATACAGTATTCGGAGTGGGGCTGCAATCTCAACAGCAATCTTAATTTTGCCCTTGAAGCTGATCCACTATGTAGAAAAAGATTCACTAGTTACAAGAAAGGAGATAGCCCAAGTAAGATCATGAATCACATAGTTTAAGCATTCCTGCAGAAGGAGAAGTATTAGCATCTACTCTCTGCTTATAGCAGCATTTGTGCAACTTACATTCAACAGTCAGTGGCTACAAGGCAACCAGGGAAGAGGACCTGAGTTATTAAATGAAAGCTTACTGAATGCTTTTTTTACCATTTCTTTGCATTTTTGGACAAAGGGGGACTGTCTGTATCACTTGACATTAGCACTTTACTGTAGGCATTTAATTTAGCCAGAAAAAGTATCTTAGCAAAGCTTCTGCAGTTGTCAGCAGAGAGACAGTCCTCCTGAATACAATTCAGAGCCTGTTTGCTTTTTGCTTAAAATTGCCATTTTCATTGCCTGTTAGGGAAGCATTGGGAAGCATTGCCACCTTTTTTTTTTTTTTTTTTCCATATTAGGTACTTACAGACCCTCACACAAATATCCAACTAGTGTGTTTTAACTGCACAGTGAAGGGCTACATTGGATTTTATTGCTTGCATACTGGTTTGCTTTAAAAGTGTCAATGCCTTCTAAGTGAGGCAGTTCTGGGCACAGAAAGCATCTGTCAGATTAAGAAGCAGTAGTAATAACTTGTGAAAGAACATAGCTGGGAAATCCAACATGGAATATACCCCCACTCAAGGTACCTTCAAGTTAGGCAGGTGCTGAGTTAGCAGTTTCAGGACTGTAGCTTTGGATTCGATATTTCTACCTTAATCCTGCAGTGGAAGCCCTAGGTTGTTTGAGCTGACTTTGTGTGCTCTGATCTTTCAAGTTGGCAATCTGAATTTCAATGCTGGGTTGTTTGGACTAAAGTTATCCAAAACCAGTATCCTTTTATTTCCTTACGTGTTATTTCATTGTTGCTGTTACAGTTGTACATTATAGTGGGATAGATCCTGCAGTTCTTGATCATGACGTGGGAAGTTAAGAGGTGAAACTTCTAGTTCTTAGTGCAGTGCTGTGCTGTTTGCTTTAAAATATTTTATCTTCTGCATGTGAAGAAGCCATACTGTCCAAATAAGGAAGGGAGAGGGAAAGAAAAAGACCTTAGTTTGAGCCTTGCCGAGAAACTTAGACAAATGAGAGTGTCACCAGAAAAGGACAAAATTAATAGGGAAAGACATTGGATTTTCAGAGTTCTCAGAAGGCATTAAAACAGTGGAAGTGAAAAATAATAAAATTATAAGAAGTGCTTGAGAATGTCTTTAAAATATTAATTGGGTGCTAAACATGAATGGCACATGCACAATACTTCTTCTCAATAGCGGTAACCTGAAACGACCACCTCCTGTCTCTGCCAGCCTTTAGAGTGCTCTTCCCCTTTGCAGCTCCTTTCCTTTGATACACTTTGACAGAAGAATCAATGCCTGTGGCTGCTTGCAGGGTGGCTTGGTAGCTGTAGACCCCCTATCAGTCTGTGATCTATTTTTTAAGAAATGGCATTTGTTCCTCTGAATGGCATCCTGCTGGTGTTTGCTCAAACCTCTTGGCTGGCTGCTGGTTGTTCTGTAAGTCTAGAGCTCTCCTGTTGGTTTGGTGGAGACTCAGGTGGGTAACAACTGTGCTTTTACTCCTTTTTCATTCGCCTGAAGCTCTTAGGGTCATACTTGCTCAAACGGAGCAATGGAGCCTGATTGTAATGTCACTTAGCAGGTCATACCCACATGGCATTGAATTCATGTTTGAAAAAGGTCAAGAGACTGGGTTCACAGGCTGTATGCTAATGGATCTGGTAACTGTCTCTACCTCTTTGCTGGCTTCTTCAAGTTGAATGCTGTATCACACGCCTTCTGCTCAGAGGTGTACAGTGATGATAGACCCATCCAGGAAAAACAAATAGCTGCTTCCTTCCACACGGTATTTTAACACAGGATAAACTGTGTTCAAAATAGAGTTGCAAGACTCAAGGGCAAAGAGTGTAAGCACAGTGAAACATCAGTTCTTTCCCTGTGCGCCCTGCTCCAATTCTTTGGGACAGCAGGAGAGAGCGTTTCAGATCCAGAAGTTAGAAAGCAGGAATTTAATTTTTTGAAGGCAAACTGTAATTGAAGAGGTGATTTTAAAATAATGCTTAGGGTTAAAACTGAAAATTGGGCTCAATGCACTTTGTACTGCATGTGTCCTTAAATCATCCCTCGAGTAAGACTGAGGACTTTCATCTTGTAGAGAGAATTTATATTTCCTGAATTGTATTTTCAGCTAATTTTTAAAGGCTAAATACAGGTAAATAATTTGAATGGAGTATACACCTTAAGACAAGAGATTTGGTTTGTTAGGGTGTTTTTTTGTTTGGTTCTTTTTTTGTTTGTTTGTCTGTTTTTTTGTTGTTGTTGTATTACTAAGTATTCAGGAAAGAATAGATTATTTTAATTTACAAAAGCTGCAGAACTCCACAGACATTAATGGAAAGATATTTCCCCTAAAATAGCTTTTTTTCCCATTAAAAAATAATCAGATTATGTTTATGTTGCTCTCACTGGAGATTGTTTACTTGTGCAGTTAGTCCGCTGGAATTGTGTAAATGCGTCTGGCAGTGTACTCTGGCCAGAGACAGGGTGAATGGTACTAAACGAAAAATAGGAGAAAACATCAGACACTGTCATCGAGTGTGAAAACCATGCGTTTACTTCTGGACTACTTAGAAATATGCTAGCAAAGTATTATGTTACTCGTAAAGCTACATGGTTCATTTTGTAGGCACACCTGCCTGAGGATGGGGAACTTCCCAAACCTTGATGTGGAATGGAAATAGGAGGACTGTTATGACTGGCAAGGCATGACAGAACAGGAAGAAGAACTTTATAGGTGTCCAGAAGTAGTAGTACTACTGTTACAGGTTTAAGACAGAGCAGGCAAACAGCTAAGTGTAGTAAACATATCACTCTCTGTATGTGTTGAGTCAACCCCACTTACCTCAGCTCTTTAGTCGTTCGTTAAGCACAAAAATATTTTCCCATGGTGAATATTGGCACTGGTGTGCATACCACTGTGCCGGGGCTTGGTCTGCCCCCTGCCAGCTTGCAGTGCCACAGGTTAGCCCAAAATAAACTGCAGCTCCTTTCCTGTCCTTCCCGTGAGAGCATGAATTTATATTTATATATAGACCAAACAAAAAGCAATTAGCTTTGGACTGCTGTTGAACACTTACTAAAGCAACTTAACTTAGAAATACCGCCACCCCCAACCTCCCTTACCCCCCACAGATTTCTGCTGCTCCTATTAAAACTTTTGATTCTGTCTCCATTTAGTGGGACAAGTACAAATTTTTCACCCATAATGTATTTAACAAAAAAGGGTGTTTGACACTGGATTCTTATTTTCCATAGAGGAGCGTGCCTACAAGCAGAGGATTAGTCATTTAAGCTTTCTGACAGCAATTTAAATTGCAAATGTAAACTATCAGAAGGAAACACCTGTATGTATTAAATCATGCAAGTGCTGATTTTCAACCAAATCAATAATTTGTAACAGGACAATGAATTTGTACCGTCCAATCAAAACAAAGGACTATCTTCTTATTATCATAAAAGCAATAAAAATACTCTCACAGCATTCTTTAACTAATTTGTCTTTCATTCTGCGCTGTAACGATAACAAATTGTAGTGTTCTCTAAGAACGTATTGTTTTATTCTGTATGTTTTTCATCACTATATTCTGGAGTATATTAGGTTTTAATTTGCTGATGGAAACCATCAATTAGAATTAGCTTGAGTGCTGTGGGAGGTTAATGACAATAGATGCGAAGGCAACAGAATAGTATCTAGCAAAAGTTAATGATACATTTATTGTGCATGTCATTAACTTGGTGCAGGGCTTATTCTATGAGCAAATAACTTGTATCAAAGCAAATAACAATTGTGTCAAAAGCTGGGAATGTAGGAGGATTTGGTTAGGGAACCATCTAATTATAGTCACTCAGAATGAAGGACTCTGTTTCTTTGATAAAAATCTGATTAAAGGAAACAATATTTTTCCAAATGTCAACATTTTATGTACAGTTGCAGCCTGTGAAAAATATTCTGACACTCATGTCATTTACTGACTCTGAATGAGTCTGTATGACAGTCTTTATGAGACTGCCTAAGTCTCAAAAAACTTTCTGTGGAAGAAAGTACAAAAAAAGCTTAGACAAAGAGGAACTGCCTGTCCTGGGTTCAGTAGTAGCAGTCATTTTTCTCCTTATTAGTAGCTGGTGCAGTGCCATGGTTTTGACTTTTGGCCTGGGAACAGTGCTGATAACACCAATGTTTTCAGTTATGGCTTAGTGATGCTTGGTCTGATCAAGGACTTTCTGAGTCCCATGCTCTGCCAGGGAGGAGGGGAAGCCGGGAGGAAGCAGAGACAGGACACCTGACCCAAACTAGTCAGAGAGGTATTATATATCACAGCATGTCATGCCCAGTATATAAACTGGGGGCAGTTACCAGGAAGGGTTAGATCAGTGCTCTGGTTGAGCTGGGTATCGGTCGGCGGGTGGTGAGCTGTTGTGTTCTCTTCCCTTGTTATTTCCTTATCATTATTATTATTGGTGGCAGCAGTAGTGGTTTTTGTTACACCTAGTTACTGGACTGTTCTTACCTCAACCGATGTGAGTTACATTCTTTTGATTCTCCTCCCCATCCCTCTGGGTGTGGGGGGATGAAAGGGGAGGAGTGAGCGAGCATCTGCATGGTACTGAGTTATCAGCTGGGCTTAAACCATGACACTGCCTTATGTGTTCTATAACTTTTTAAAATACTTTCTATTCTCGAATTCCACAAGCCTATATAGGACTTGGGGCTGTTGGTCAATGGAAAAATAAACATGGGCCAGCAGTGTGCACTTGCAGCCCAGAAAGCCAACCGTATCGTGCGCTTCATCAAAAGGAGCGTGACCAGCAGGTCGAAGAAGGTGATCCTGCCCCTCTACTCTGCTCTTGTGAGACCTCACTTGGAGCATTGTGTGCAGTTCTGGTGTCCTCAACAGAAAAAGGACATGGAACTTTTGGAACAAGTCCAAAGGAGGGCCACGAGGATGATCAGGGGATTGGAGCACCTCCCATATGAAGATAGGATGAGAAAGTTGGAGCTGTTGAGCCTGGAGAAGAGAAGGCTGCGTGGAGATATCAGAGCAGCCTTCCAGTATCTGAAGGGGGCCTATAGGGATGCTGGGGAGGGCCTCTTCATTAGGAACTGTAGTGATGAGACAAGGAGTAACGAGTTCAAACTTAAACAGGAGAAGTTTAGATTGGATATGAGGAAGAAATTCTTTCCTGTGAGGGTGGTGATGCCCTGGAATTGGTTGCCCAAGGGAAGTTGTGAATGCTCCATTGCTGGCGGTGTTCAAGGCCGGGTTGGAAGCAGCCTTGTGTGACATGGTTTATTGTGAGGTGTCCCTGCCCATTTCAGGGGGTTTGAAACTAGATGATCTTAAGGTCCTTTCCAACCCTAACTATTCTACGATCCTATATATTGTGCATTTGTCACCATTTCTAATTGAGAAAAAAAATATCTTTCTCAGTATACATTTGAACTTTGAACCTTCTAATGAAATTTACTATGCTAAGGTTTTGATTATGCTGGTTTTCTACTTCTTAAGTCAAGACAGTTATCATAAAAACAGTGATAACTTCAGCTATAAGTAGAAATTGTCATCAGGATAAAGGAGGAGCCAGACTTCAAGCTACTATCACTGTTGTAGCTTAACAGTGATAGTTTCATTTGTGTCAGCGTATCACTGGCACTAGTGAAAATTTGGTGCTTATCAAAGTCTGAAAAAAATATCTGCATGCCCAAGTCAGTGTCTGCTCAAAGGTTTTTTCTTTGTGGACACACATACAAATCCTAGACGCTTTTAACTCAGTAGGACAGGGAGGAGATGTGGATTCTCCCACAAGAATAGGTGCAGATACATTTATTTTCGTGTAAAAGTGTGTTTAATATACATATAATACCTAGATAGGCATATTAGTTATTCTATGTTTATATATTAAAAAGCCTTGAATATTAAGATTTTTGAAATTTGAATTTTCTTATTTTCTTTCAGTGCAGGAATCCAGAAAAAGACAAGGAAACTGATTCTCTTGTTTGGGCTTTTTTGCACAGAAATGGCCTTATCACCAATGGAAAAGGTATTAACTAGCCACAGTCTCTGTGAATCGCTAATACTGTGCCATTCTGATGTATAATCACTCATATATTGTGATGTTTCTTAAGCTCATGAAACAGGCAGAATTTGCAAAAATTAAAAAACAAAATGAAAATATGAGTAATTAAGTCAGCCAGAATGAATTTGAACAGTCAGATTGATGTAGAGCCCTTCCTGCCATCCACTGTACAGTAGGTATGTAATTTCTAATTAATATTTAAAACAGTTCACTTGCACTTGATATTTAACTTATAGCTTTAAGCAAAGTATGTAATCTAACAGTACACGAATGATTTCTTCATGAAAGGATCTGTTGCACTAAATTTATGGAAAAACAGAAAACACAAGCACAAAGGTTGCTTTGTTCTCTTTTTCAATAAAAATAAATATTTTAATCTCTTACTCTTTTCACTTTTAACTTCATGAAATTTCTATGTGAGACAAAAGCAGCAGAGTAATTGGGGCAGTAATAGTCTTTGGATTGAAATTTGTGAAACAGAAAGGCTGAAATCTGTAAGAATTCCATGCAGGGTGACAATTACTGAATGTTGCCTTTGAAATACAACTGTTATGCCAGAACTCTGACTCAGTGATGAAGAAAATGATCTCTCACGGTTGAGAGTAATTTAATCAGGTCTGTAAAATTTGGGTCTGACTTACCCAAAAATAGTCTGCACTGTGTAAAGCCAGCTAACAAATTCCTTAATTAGAATTAGTTTTATTTACTTATTAATTTTGAATGTTGAATTGGAACAAATAATAAAACATTAAAAAAAATTAAAATCCCCTACTCATATCTGCTTATAAACACAATGTAATTATTTTAATAAAAGCAACAGAACAGAACCAATTTGGCAATATATGCTATATTTATCCCTCTTGTCCAGAGGAAAAGTACCTCAGAAATATCCCTCCTGGCCATTTAGAAGGAACAAAATACAGGTTTGTATCACCTAAAAAATTAGATCTGAGCATGTATCTTTTCCCCCTCTAATCAGGACACATTTTAACAGCACTGGCTCAGTGGCTGGAGTATGAAAGATCTTGAAACACTGTGTGAATTTTTATTATGTCTTGAAGTACTTCTGAGCTTATAGTTTGATCTCACAAACTACTGTATAGATCTTAATGAAGGGGTTTGCTCTGATTTGTTTTCTTGGTGGTGGGGAGGTATCTGCTATTTTGTGATTTTGTGCTCAGTGTACCCTAACAGCGGATGAACAATAAGGCTCCTGAATAAGAAGGGGGATGGGGGGAGCTTGTAAACATTTTTTACTTTACCCTTGTTGTGGCTTCTCTGAAATTATTGTCTATCTTGTCACTTTAGATCCCCTTGCCAGTTCAGATCTTCTTAACCTAGGGATTCATTCAATCAGTCATATGGCTAGTCTTTTAGAAAGATTATTAGGAGTTCTTAATGACCATATATAGAGTACCCTGTAAATTGTAGGAGATAGTCTTGAGAAGGAACTGTGAAAATGTAGGAACAAAAATTTGAACAATATGATCCAACCTTGTAAATTGCCTTTATGTTTTTGTTGGGTTTTTTTTTTTGCCTTTTTTTTTAGGTAGTCTAATTAAGGGAGGAAAAATCCCCAATCTGTAAATGTCAAGTTTTAAACTTTTAAAAACTGTGAAATATGAAAGGAAGTCTGCTTTGATAGTGGGCTGTGTAAAAGAAAGAGAATAAATAATGAGCTGTGCTTGAAGTGGCAGACTGGATTCAGTGTCTTTCATGGAGTGACAGGCACTGCTGACTTCTTATTATTTATTGACAGAGGAGGCCGGTGACCATTAGTGACACCTTTTCACAAACTGAAGCAACCTTGATTTAATTTTTAATAAAGCAGTGATAAATTTCTACCAATGCAAGATAGTATCTTTTGTTTTGAGCTTGGACTCATGCTAATTTGAGCAAACAGCTACATGTTGACAGAAAGATGGGGAGGAGGCAGAAGCAACAAAAATATTAGAAAACTAATCATCACCATCAGTGAATAGGTACTCCAAAGGCAGTGGGAAAAGATCCCAAGCCTGTACCAGCAGGTTCCTGTCACAGAAGACTGATACAATTTGTTCCCTCTTAAGACTTGAGAAATGTAATTACACATGGAAATCCCCTTTGTACAGGTTAAGTCACACTAGTGTGAAGAGAAGAAGAAAATGGAACAGAGAGAACGTGAATTTTCCTAGTCAGGTTGTGTGAATGTGACTTTTCAGATGTCATTGACAAAGTGTTTTACCTGAGACTAAGAGTTTGTAGAAGTTTCTATGATAGTTGGTTTATAATCAGGCTCTCTGCTCAGCAGGAATTTATGTTCCTTGTTTGTTTGTTTTTTCTGTCCGGTTATTTAGATTAGTTACTGCTGAAAAAGAACTGCCATGTGCAGAGCACAAGATCACGCTCTCATCCAGGCACCAGGACGTGTTTTTGAGTGCCACCTGCTGGCTTTTTGTCTTTTAGCCGTTCACGGGCTCATGTTTTTCTGTAGGTGGATGTTCAGTTGTGTCAGCCGCCAGTTCTCGAATGTAGCCTTAGAGAATACGCTTCTCATGCCTGTCGGATGGTTTAGGGAGATGCAGACTGAAAGACAACAACTACATTTGCGTTCAAGGCTTTCCTGGTATCCATGTTTTACTGAATAAAACTCTGGGTACTGCTGCTCATCTGTTCATCTTTGCTCTCCTGTTCTATGGGAAATAAGAGGAACAAAAGAACCCCAAGCCCAAAACTCCTCAAAAAAGAAAAAAAAATCATGACAAATATTCAGTGGGGTTCATTATCCTGAATAGGAGCAGTTTATATTGAAAGCATGCTGTCTGCATCGATGTGTGAGAGAGCTTTTGTGAACTTGATCTGCTCAGTGTCTGAGTGTCACTAAGTAAAAATACAGTAGAAGTCATGCGCCTGTTACTTCTTCTCTAAAGGACTTTGCTTTCAGGATCCTACCCACCATTTACGCATGTGCTGCATTCAAAAGAGGGGAGAATAGGCACACCATAAAAACGCATTTTGCGGAAATCTAGGTATGTGATAACTGTTTGGCTGTAACTGCAGTTGGAACACCACAATTGGGATGTTGATAAAACAAAACAAAGATCATCCTTTGCGACGGTCGACTCTGAACACACTGTCTTCCACTGTGGGTGGGAAGTGCCATGATGGAAAGTACTTGTTTATTCTCCTGATTCCCATAGAGAGCAGGCAGGAATAAAGTGACTGGTAACTCAAATCCGTGTAACTCCCACCGGATTTCTATTTACAAACTGCCAGAAGACAAGCTGTCTCTCCCAGTGGCATTCTCTGAGGAGGCATCTGTGTTGTCTGTGACATTCATTACACACATGCCTGCACAGCACCTGTCAGTCACTCTCACCCAGAGAGACACTCGTCACTTCCTGAGACATTCCATGAGCTAGATGAACAACTTTTAAAGCACAAAATGCTGGAATTGAGTGAGACATGTATCTGAGCAAGCACTGCTACTGTAGGCAAGCATACAGTATGATCTAGACTACTTGTTCTGTGATTTTGTATTTTCTCAGTCTTTGTTCAGTTGTCTCTAATTTGAAATAGTTTGAGAGGTACATTCCTTTGTTTTTAAGCGCTGAGAATGAAAAGTGGGGTGTTGGGCTTTTTTCTTTTTCCTTTTTTTTTTTTTTTTTGTCTCCTGGGTTTTGCCATTGCACTTGGGCCTGTGACCAGCCCCAAGGCATCCCATCTCAGTCATATGCTAGTTCTGGCTAAAATTTTACCGAACTAGGGGTGTCTTGAGTGAAATGTTTCAGGGTCAGTTCACTGGCATTTTTTGATGAAATTTTCCAACAATTAAAACCAAATGTCGCTTACAGAGAGAGAGAAAGCAGCTGTAATATATAATGAAACAAATACAAAAAAAAAAAAAAAAAACAACAAACCAAAACAAGTTCATAGCACTGAATAAATGAATATAAATGAGAAGTTAGGAATTGAAGATACTTGTAAAAGAGGCAGAAGGACACAAGGAGGAAACTTTGGCCATCGGAATTAATTGAAAAGAAATTTTAAGGAGGAAAAAATCCCAGTGATGGTGTTAGCTTGTGGAAAAGGCTGAAATTATGTGTAATGTTGCAGGAAAAACAGAGGTAGTAAATCAATATTACTGCTATGCACTTAATCATCTACTTTTCTCAATTCTGTGCTAACCTGTCCCCCTTCTTAGTGAAAATAACTAGTTTCTAGCTCAGTGGTATTCAGTGATGTGATCTAGGTGGATGTAGGAAGCACAGCAGAGAGTGCTACCAGGGCAATTATTGATTAAGCCAAAGTAGATAGGAGTTAGCAGCAGCAGAGGAGTTGTAAGGTGGTAAATAATTAGAGATGAAGAAATAAATTGCTCAGTTAAAGGTTTTGGATTGGAGAGTGTCATGGCTTAACCCCAGTTGGCAACTCAGCCACGCAGCCCTTGCTCACTCCTCCCTTCCTCCCCCCAGCTTCTGGAGGGATGGGGAGGAGAATCAAAAGAATGTAACTCCCATTGGGTTGAGATAAACCCAAGCATCAGTCTAGCCCTTCCAGGTAACTGTCCCCAGTTTATATACTGGGCATGATGTGCTGTAGTATGGAATACCTCTTTGGCCAGTTTGGGTCAGGTGCCCTGTCTCTGCTTCCTCCCAACTTCCCCTCCTCCCTGACAGAGCATGAGACTTAGAAAGTCCTTGGGCAGACTAAACATTCTGGAGCAGCAACTAAAAACATTGGTGTTCCCGGGCTGAAAGTCAAAACCACAGCACTTCACCAGCTACTAAGAAGGAGAAAAAAAACTGCTACTGCTGAACCCAGGACAGCAAGGATTCATTTTAAGCAGACTGTTGTCCTGAGGTGCCAAATTGCTGCTGTCTCTTCAAATCTCTAGAGATCCTTAGCAGTCATCACCCTGGGAAGCAAATTTCTTTGTTTTTCTGGGTTCTCAGAGTTTGATATTCTCCCCTTTCAACCCTTGCTATTCCCTCAGTAGGATTCCCACCTACTGCTCCCTTATTGTCTCACTTGCCTTTCCCAAGTGAGGCTTGTTACAGGCTTCTGTGTAAAAGTCAAAGTTAGTGGTGATCCAGAGTGCTCTTCCTGTTTCTCAGTGGGAGAGAAACAGGGTGGTAGCCATATGATAATGGTGAAGCTGAAATACCTTGTGTCAGCAATTATACAATGATGAAAAAGGCTGCTAGCCTTGGACCTTTTAAAATCAGCATTTCTTTATAGTAGGTGTCCAAATGTTATAGAAAAACTGTCTGAAGAGCTCAGTGGACCATTGCCATTGCTTTTCAATAAAACTGGAAAATTCCAGAAGATAAGAAGAAATCTATTGTTGAGCCAATATTTTGAAAGGGTGAAAGAGGTTACAGTGGTAATTATAGGCTTGTCAGACTGACGTCCATCTTAGGCAAAATAATGGCACGGCTGATAGAGGACTCAATTATAAAGAATGAAATAAGGGTAATAATAATTGTTAGACTTGTGGAACACAGATATTGTAAAGCTGATATGACACTCTTTTGAGGAGATTATAGTTCGGGTTGATAGATATAAGAGAGCTATTGATGTCGGAAGGCTTTTTATGGCAAAAGGGGACTTGCGAGGGTAAAGAATTTTGATTAAGCAGCTGGAACAATGCAAAGTCATCCCAGTTCATGCCACATGAATCAAAAGTGGCTAAATGAGTGATGAGTAGTCATCAAGAAGGCACAGGTCTCATAGCCTTGATCAGGGATGGCCACATAGTGTTGTCAGTGGTCTGGAATAAACATCATTGTTGCTGACACAATGTGTGGATGATGCAAAGACTGTGAGATCTGAACATAAAGAGTTTAGGTCACTAATACTGAGAGCACATTGTTTGTAAACAGGGTGTGAGAAAATCACATTTGGATAGGGAAGAAAGACATGAGGAGTGCTTATAGCACAACAGACTTCAGGAAGTATGAAGGTAAAATGATTGACTTCTAACATACAGTTGATAATGAGACTTGTATAGTCCTTAACGAGCTTAAACAGGAAGACTGGGTGGGAGTAGAACTTCTATTTTTATCTCCGTGTTTGTAGGTTCCATTATTTTTGGAATACTTATAATTGTGGGTGACCACAAAGGTTTCATTTCCTGTTACAATCTGGTGTTAGTATTAAACATGGATATTCTTGTTTCTATTCTAATGATGAATCAAGTTTTGCATGTTTAAATGTGCCACTTAGACGATATTTGGAAGAAGTTTCAAGACTACCAGAAGCAACACTTGCCCTCTCCTTTTACCTGAGCAGAATTTGTCACTGTATCTTAGCTTCAGTTTGCACAGAGAAGAATTTGTTGGTTTTTTTGGTTGGTTGGTTGGTTTTGGTTTTGGTTTTGTATGGGTTTTTTTTTTAGTCCACCTTGATCACAGAGAATTCTATATTTGTGTGAGGCAAAGTCAGGATGGTTTTTCTTTTCCACATTCTCAAAGGTATTTTAAGGGTATTCTGCGGTCATCAACCAGATGTATGTAGGTCTACAGTTCTGCCACTCTTTGTGGTAATTCTGTCAAGTAGCATCAAATTATTCTTCATAATTTACAAATACTCATTTTATAAATTTGAAATAATATATTAAAAAAGATCTACTAGTAGTTCCTCTATGGAATTAATATACTGGGTAATTTTAGGCATTTCATTTGATTTTTTTCTCCCTCATCTAAAAAACTTTCCTCCTTTGTAAAACGTGTTGAGTTCTCTCAATGAGAAGATGTTCTCCGTTTGGCAATATTGAAAACAGAAATATTTTACCTGATGCTGCAGTAGCAGTCTTAAAAGAATTTGCATTGTAGATAACCTTCAGATATATTTTTCTTTGTAATAATAACGTTTTTTCTATATTATTTGCAATTAGGATTCTGGGAGTATAGAGCTTGTAAGTGAGAGCTTCTGGAGTTTAAAACCCCAATGAGTACATCAGGCACCTTTGCAGAACTGTAATAGAATTCTGAGTATTTTGCCTGCAAGTTGCTGATCTTTTTGATCAGTTCAGTGTTTTTGTTGTTGGATACCACTCCACAGCAAGACTGCAGTCTTTCTCAGTGAAGCTGAATTCTGCTCCTTATTTTTATCAGCTAAGATAATTAGATATAAAATTAATAAACCTAGTAGTATCATACTGGACCATTATTTATCTATTTTTTCAAATATTTAATGAATGTACTGGGCATCTGTATTACATTTCTCTATCAAAGGCTGCAAGGGAAGTAGTCAAGCATTATGAATTGCAATTTGTATATGACTGTTCTGGTATTTTCTCATGTTATCAGTTTTGTTCATTCTGCACTTATTATCTATGAACATCTGAAAATGTCTCTCCCTGTAATGAAGAATTGTTTATTTCTTATTTTTGTTTATTGTTTGGCAGTTCAATTTAGAGATACTACACTGTAGATTGCCACATCTCTTTCTTTTCTCTTTCACTCATTAGCAGGGAGTCTTTAATCTCTTCTTTCTCTGCTTTTCTTAATAATCACAATATTTCACTTTCCCAGTGGGGCTCAGTCTAAGACTGAGTAGAAAATTAGGCTCACATCAGGCAGGCTGAGCTTATAATAATGCTGAAGAAGTAATATAACACAAAAAATGAGGTATTTCTGCTCTACATATGGTTTTAATTATTGTACCTTCTAAAATCTAATTCAAAAAAATACACTAATGAATTGAGGTGGGGTAGAAAAATCTGCTTTACTTTTTAAAACAGAAGCATTCCAGTCCAAACATGTTTTAAATTATCTACTATGCTTAAATTAAAATAGGAGCTGTTTATTGAATGAGTCCACAAAACTCCTTAGTAATATGGCTTTTTTAAATTTCTGATATAACTTTGTATTTGTATTTAGACTCAGATATATTTTGAGTATTATAGTTATTTGGACACTAAACTCATCACCAAATCTTCATTTTTTTTTCCTCATTGTTTTTATTGTCTTGGATTTATTGGCTTAGTGAATACAATTTAAAAATCTAAAATCTCATATTAAATGTTTTCTCTCGAGTACAACCAAATGTACTGTCTTCAGATGTTTGTATTATCATTTAGCTTCTAGAATATCATCTCAGTTTGCCACCAGAGTTAATGTAATTTTAGAATTAAAACATATCTTTAACCAAATGTCAATTTAATTTGCTCATGTTGTACTGTTGAATTATTTGCATAGATTCTGCAGATCTAGACACTACTGATTCTGCAAGATTTATTCTTTTTTTCTACAGCAGTCTTTGACAGTAAACTGTCAAATATAAGATGATTAACAAGACTTTACAGGCAGTTCAGTTCAGCCAGGCAGTTCAGCCTAGAGGGATGAGCACACTCTTTCAGAGCACTGGTTGTAAGCCTCTAGCCGGGAATTGTGATGTGCATTTTGGACAAAGCTGATCTGTACACCCATGTTAGAGCAGCAGGACTAGAGTCATACACATAGTTAACTGGCCAACACTGAGGATTGGTCAGGTTCAAATTTACCTAAGGTCAGTTAAAAATATCCCTTTTTTAATTCAGTCCTTTGATCAGTTTCAACGACGTTTCTTTCTACCCTACAAGTAATCTAAAACATGCTCTTGAGGAGTTACTTTTCTTCATGCTGTTTGAGGATTCTGCCAATATATGATTGTGCTTGCATATATAGTTTTTTTTTTTTGTTTGTTTGTTTTTTGGTTTTTTTTTCCTAGCCTATTTTTCTTCTCCAAACCTCTACACGGCAAGCAAATAATATTTTCTACCTTTTAGGGAGGCACTAGAAGTTTAAAAGCTGGATCAACAAAGACATTTAGGGTGTATTTTTATTCAAGTAGTGTTTATCTCCCAAGCTTTCTTGGGTGAACACCGTTTACATATGTAAATATCTTGGTGCCTCTGAGCCACAGTGATTTGCCTTTAGGCAGGGGAGACAGATTTTCAGAAAAACCCCAGCTGAGCTTGGCTGTTGCTGTGTCCTAGGTCAGCCCTGATAACCACCTGATTCCCACTGTTGCTCTGAACCTAATCTTGATGCAAGATATGTGGGTTTTTTTATCTGCTTCTGGCTGGCTTAGTTGAATGCATAAACAAGACATGTTTAGACTGAAATCCATTTCTGAGATAAGACATGAAACATGATACTGTGTTTGGATATGCCCTTTTATTTCTTGATTACTTTGTAACCAAGAATACATGTCCTAACAGAATTTAAAACTTGCAAGTGTAGCTGGTTTGAAAAGATAATAGTTCAACACTGAAGAGTGTGCTGTCCTAGTTCTCTACACTTGTGTATTTGCAATATTACATATTGGGAAAATGACAGGACTGGGTGATTCTCATCTTTGAAACAGACATAATTCTGAGTATATTTGCGTTACTCTGATGAAATTCTGCCTTCATTAAGAATAACAGTGAAACTCTTCTGCTTTCATCTGCTGGAAAGGTGCTACATGATTGTTGCCTTTACTTGCCAGTGATCTTTGAACAGTCCTGTTTTCAATTCTTTTTTTTTTTTTTTTTTTTTTTTTTT
>JAOEHY010049659.1:25298-37176 GCA_025447955.1 Psilopsiagon aurifrons
GTGTGCTTATCTGCTAATCCCTTCCCAGTAGCTTTTGAACCAGCTGCTCAGCTTCATCTAAATTTGAAGGAAGATAGGAATCCTGATGTTGCAAGTTTTATAAAAACCCAAGGCAGAAGAGAGAAAGCAAAATGTCTGTGCTCTGAGAGAAAGGCAGGAAAGTCTCAGCTGTTATGTATTCTGGTTGCAGTCAGCAGGCCAGACAGCATGAAAATAACTTACTAGTGTCTCCATATGCTATCTATTGGCCAGTGGAAGAATCACAGGGATGGTTGGAAAGATGGTGTGGAGCACAGCGCGGTATGGGAAGAGGTGAGACAGGGCATGACCTTATGTCTTAGAAGTTCTCTGCAAATACTAAGAATGATAGTATGGTAACAACCAAACTATTTGAATGATAGTGACACACATCTTGATAGTGAAAATGGAAAATATAATTCTGTGAAGAGGTCTTGGTGTGTGAAGGAGAAATGCAGTTCAAAAGTTTGTCATTTTAGACTATAGAAACAAAAAATTGGTGAAGTTAGCTTCAAGAGGGAATATTTTGCAATAACTGCTGGGTTTTGGGGATGTGGCTGTGAGAGTGTGTATGCTGATATAGTAATGCACTCTGAACATCAGGCTGCTTCATAATTCACACCACTCTTTAAAACCTCCTTCATGTTAATGGAGCTTTTCACATCTTTCTGCTGCAGGGTTTGTGATATTTTTCTACAAAGCACATTTTTATCCTTTTTTTCTCTCTCCTTTTTTTTTTTTTTTTTTTTTGGAAAGAGAAAGAGGGGATCTCTACATTTAAAAAATAAGTGGAAACAAATTTTTTATTTACTATTTATGGAAACCTACGTAGGATAGCTTAGCAGAAATTTTTTTCTGTGAGATAGAATGGTGTGCCCCTGGCCTCTGCTCTGGTTCTTGAGCAAATGCCAGGAGCATGCTACACAGGTAAAAGGACCTTTTTGACATCTGATCTGACTTTTATATCTTTCATAACTGGATATGTATTTCCATGCTTTCCTTGCAATGTCAGAAAACTTGTGCAGATTTATTCCAAATTTCAACTTTAGTAAAATGCCCTTTACGTCATGCTCCCAGTAGGAAAAGCTGTTTGGTGTACCATCATTTTCCTTTTATACCTGAGTAAAATATATATTCTACAATTAACTGAGATTTAAAATCTCTGGAAGTTATGTCTTGGAAATGAAGGGAGAAGAAAGGACTTGTAATGGAAAAGTAGTGGCATGAATACTCAGTATAATATACACAATAGCACAATATGATACAGACATGTAACTCACAGATGTTACACTCTGGTGTAACCTTGTGTGGGAAGTGATGTAAATTTTCTCTAATACTAACTATTTCAGTGTAATATTTGAGTATTTGAAATTTTTTGTTTTCCATCCTATTTTAAATTGGGAAGTGGTAAGGATTACTGTGGTAAATTAACTGTCTATGAGAAACAGTGGACTCTTTTTTGGTGGCTACTACAGTTGGTGCAGTAGGAAGAAAGTTTGCAATTCATACATATGGAGGAGAACAAAGAACTACATAGATTGGAAGGGAACTGGGGCAGATTAATTAGGTCCCTGAGCAGCCAGTCAGGGACTCCTGAGCTCTCTGGTGTGCTTATCCTCACGCTGCCTTCAGAGTCTGGAGTCTGCAGATGCACTAAGCAGTGGCCCAGCTCTGCTCCTTTTACACTACGTGATAAAACTTCCAGTTGAAGCAAAGTTAGACCAATACTAAGCATGCCTGAAAATCCATCCAAAGTGTTCATCAGTGGTTACTCTGGAATGCGGATAGTGAAAAATATTTGCTGCTAAGGGTACAAAACATATTTCTCAAGACATTTCTACCTATTGTTCTCCACCAGTTCAGCATATAAACACTCTTATTTTAAAACAACAGTCTTGTCTAATACTTGAAATTCAACACAGTGAAACATTATACATATTGTTCTGCCTGCATTTGCTAGTGAAAGTGCATGCACGTCATACATAAAAAAATCAAATATTAATTATTTTTAAATGCATGCAATTTTCCACCTGGGGACAGAAAAGGAGAAAAATGCTAGTTGTGTTGCCCTAATGCACTAAAAGAAAGGCACTCCAGTATCACACTGACAGGAGAGGTATGAAAGCCTGATTAGAATATTTATAACTGTTAGCTTATAAGCAATCCAGACAAGAGAACGTGTCTAGTTTTTTCTAATGTGTTGCATGCATTCACAGTACTGTATAAATGGTTACTACTTAGAATATATTCTTTAAAATATGATTATACTTGTTAATTTACAATATATAGCATAGCTATGGATTAATTGTTATAATCTTTTTTCCTCCAACTGTCTGCATAACTGACTCCATGGTTATCTATTATTAAAGAAGTAAGAAAGGAGCATTTCAGCTTTCTTAAGAAACCTCAGCTGCCCGTGTAGAAATATATCTTTATATTTCAGCTCTGAATTTAACCGAGTGTTAGGAGTATGTTTATTCCTATGCATTATTCTGTGCTGTTGCATACAATAATGTGGTGATAATGATGGCATACCTGGAAATGTAACAGCAGTTTTTCAATAAACCTGCTTGTATGGCAAAACATTATAATTTAATTTGAAGCAAATGTGCCTGGTAGCTTTTGTTCATGTTGGTTCAAGTACGTGAGAGGCAGTTCCACAAAATCAAGGTCTGAGGTTACAAAGGTTACAGTTTCATGATCAAAGTCTGCCTTTTTTAAGAGACAAAGTAAAACATAGGACTGTTTCCAAGTCAGTCTTATTTTGTGTTACTTTCAGTGTAAATCCTAAAACCTGCTACATATTCATGAGCTCTGAGGGCAGGAACCTTCACAGATATGCAGTAAGTAGCTAGGCTTGCTTTGCAGAAGTAGTTAGTTTTTAGAGTGGCATCTCACATCTTGTGGCATTACAAAAGAATGATTCTCCTTCACCTTGAGAAGCAGTCAGCTAGGGAACAACCCAGTAAGGAAAATTAGAGTTAACTATATCTGTGGTCCAGAATCCAGAGTCTTTGGCATTAGAAGAATATCAAGCTTCTGTTAATTAGTCAGTAGGTCGCAACACACTCTTCCTTGGTTTGGGGGGGCTGAACACCAATAGAAAATGTAATTAAATGTGTTAAGCAGCCTGTTACTTATTTCTTGGAGAAAATTGCCTGGACCACCTAAGGTCCATCACCATTCTGTTTGTACCACTATATCTTAAAATAATGACATTTACATGCTAATTTTAGTGCTGTGCCATGTAGAATCCAATGGGTGGAATTCTCTGTATGAGTGAATAGCTTCTGGTTTGTAATCCCTTCTGCTCCATTGATTCACACTAGTGAACACCTTATTGTGATTAGAGATATTCAAAACTGTCAGTAGGCCTACCAATAGCAGAGTGTTTATTTGCTATTTGTAGCCTTGAAGAAATCCATCCTTTGAACAATATGCTACTCATTATGCTAGCAGGTAAGGGGACTAAGCAGTTTTGTTGCCACCTTAATCAGTAAAGATTATTTGGGGATTTGGTTGAGGAGTTTAAGAGATTACTAACAGGTAATAGTTTCTTGAGCAAGGGTTAGATCACAGTATGTATAAATAGGTAGATCACAGTACGTAAAAGTAAGGTTGGCATTTTGCCCTTCTGGAAGAAGGCCATAACATTAACAAGATTAAAAATCTAATAAACATTAAAAGTAGGTATGGAGTCAGTGCAGACAAGACAATGTCACACCTTTAGGCCATGTCCACATACAAAAGCTGCACTTTTCCAATTGAACTCACATTTAAATGATTTACTTCTAGACCCTCATATAGCGGCTCCTAAATTGTTTTACTAAAGGCTTATATTGATTTACCTTAAGTAGATTTCTTACTGACTTAAGCTAAATCACAAGAAACCTGTTGCACACCACTTTAAAAGTGCTCACATGGGTTTGTACTGTTCAATTAAATGGACCTGCAAAACAATTTTTAGTGAGAACAATGCAATTTTTGTGTTTAGACTTGCTGCAAGAACTGAGAAGTTTCATGTGCATTTACTTTCTTTTGGCTTTTATCATAAGAGATTTGTTTTCCTCACTGCAATTTAAAAATGTTTATTACCTTACTCTCTGTACCTGAACACTTTCTAATGTTTAACCCATTTGCTGCTAGACTGTAAGTGTTGCGCTGTGTGCTAGTCATACAATCAGTCATTTGCAGTGTCTTAAAAAAAAAATAACAAACATTTAACAACCTAAATATTTCTTAGTGGTTAGACTAATGTATCAGGATCATAAAAAAGCACAATCCTAAATTTCTTTTACATGATAGTTTGACTCTAAAACACACTAGGCAACCAAGAGAAACACACATGTACAGTAAAGAGTCTAGGCTGCAGGCTTTAAAGCCACAAGTTTTCTTCCTTAATTCACAGGAACAAATTTTCTTCCTTATTCCTTCTTTATTGTTCAAGGTTGTGTCAGCTAAACTTGTACTATCTTTCAGGCTATGCACAGGAATTAGTGCTTCTGAATAGCTCCTGGCTTGGTTTGCCACCTTGGTAAGCAGCTGCTTGGAATCCTTCTTGCTGGGTTTAATTTAGTTCAGTGGGTCACTTCATTAAAGTGAATTCCAGAGGCTGGCATGAAAGATTGTGCTATGTACTGGTTCTCTCCTTGAAATACATTTTCTGTAGCAGTTGAACCCAGAGTTTACTCCCAGGCATATAGGAAGTTTCACTGAAGGGGAATTCTGATGGAGTTTGTGATATCAAATGTCCTGTTGGGTCATGGATTTTAGTTTTGAGGTTTCTCTTTGAATGAGTTGTAGGTCTCTCTTGAGAATCAGGGCTGTGAACTGTAAAATATTTTGGGTAGAAAAATAAGGGAAAAGAGTATGCAGAATTTGTGAATTATGCAAAGTTTTGTGTATGTTTTTGGAATAGATAGGCCATTCACACTGGATCAACAGCAATTACCTAATTCATTCACTTGAAGTTGCATAGCATGACATTTCAAAGGCTACTGTTGGAAGCATTGGATGGTATAATCATTATCTTTAAGGTAATTTATCACTGGTGAAGGAATACTTTGTTCTTAATTGGAAGCAAATAGCCAAAGTTTCCTGCAATGTAAGTAACAGTACCCATTGAAATGCCACTTTTTTTAATGGACAGCCCTCTAATGAGTGTTTTACTCTTCACTGCCTTTACATAGAATCATTTAGGTTGGAAAAGTCCTTTAAGATTATCAAGTCCAACTGTAAACCCAACATCACCTAGTTCACCACTAAACGATGTCCCTAAGTGCCACATCTACATGTCTTTAAAATACTTTCAGGGATGTAACTCAGCCACTTCCCTGGGCAGCCTGTTCCAATGCTTGACAACACTTTTGGTGAATAAATTTTGCCTAATATCCAGTCTAAACCTCCCCTGGGACAATTTGAGAGCATTTCCTCTCATCCTGTTTACTTTGCAGAGTGAATAGAGGCAGCTGGTTTTGAACACAAAAGGGTTCAAGTTATAGCTTTTATATACCAAATGCTCACGTAGAATCATAGAATCATAGAATAGTTAGGGTTGGAAAGGACCTTAGGATCAAGTTCCAGCCCCCTTTGCCATGGGCAGGGACACCTCAAACTAAACCATATCGCCCAAGGCTCTGTCCAACCCGGCCTTGAAAACTGCCAGTGATGGAGCATTCACAACTTCCCTGGGCAACCCATTCCAGTGCCTCACCACCCTCACATGAAAGAATATCTTCCTCATATCCAATCTAAACTTCCCCTGTTTAAGTTTAAACCCGTTACCCCTTGTTCTATCACCACAGACCCTAATGAAGAGTCCCTCCCAAGCATTCCTATAGGCCCCCTTCAGATACTGGAAGGCTGCTATGAGATCTCCACGCAGCCTTCTCTTCTCCAGGCTCAACAGCTCCAACTTTCTCATCCTGTCTTCATATGGGAGGTGCTCCAGTCCCATGATCAACCTCATGGCTGTCCTCTGGACTTGTTCCAACAGTTCCATGTCCTTTTTATGTTGAAGACACCAGAATTGCACACAATACTCCAAGTGAGGTCTCACGAGAGTAGAATAGAGGGGCAGGATCACCTCCCTCGACCTGCTGGTAACGCTCCTTCTGATGCAGAGCAGGATACGGTTGGCTTTCTGGGCTGCGAGCGCACACTGCCGTCTCATGTTTGTTTTCTCATGGACCAACACCCCCAAGTCCTTCTGGCAGGGCTGCTCTAAATCTCTCCTCTGCCCAAACTGTAGCTGTGCCTGAGATAAACTAAATGGCAGAAAAGCTCTTTCTTTCACATGGTTAAACAAAAAGAAATAAAAAAAGGAATACAATGGCAACAAAATTTCAAAATGCACTATAATTTCTAGGCTAAGTATAACTTTGTGATGAACAATCACTAGCAATTAAAAAAATATGTCTTTTGGTTTTAAGTGTATACATTGGCTGTGCTTTACAAGATTCATGATTGCCCGTATGGAAAGTAGACCTTGTTAGTATAGTTAATTATTGATAACTAGAGTGTGGATAGGAAATATTTTACCCATACAACAAGGAACTGCAAAATTCACATCTATTTGTTTCCTGTATGTGTATGTATTGGATATCCTACCCTTCCCACCCTTCATTTCCTCCAGTAAATCATAGCTTTGTTATACCATTGTCCTCAGTAGTTTGCTAATTCTTTAAGACAATTGTTCCACTAGAAATATGGAAGAAATTTCAAATCATTCCTGCTTGCCCTATTTTCTAAACAGATACTTGAATGCAGGTGTCCTTGGTAGATGCTGTACCACCAGCCTGTATAGCATTTGGACCTCCCTTGAGCAAATGACATATTTACTTCTATACAGCAGAAAAATATCCTAAATGGGTTCTTGACAAAGGGGAGACAGAGGCTGATATCTGGAAGATATCTTCTATATCCTGGGTTACAAAAGGCCTGTAGTCATGTTCCTTCAGTCTTCTAAAACTTCAGCAGCAGACAGTGAGGAAGAATGATCCCAATTTTCCTCTTAATTTTGTTCTAGACTGTACACAAAAAGGATAAACTTCACCAAGTTTCCTGAAAAGTAGTCAGCACTTTTGCTGCAGTACTGAAAAGCCAGTGCTGTTATCTTGTTCTTCCTCCTACTGCTGGAGTTAGTAGTTATAAACAAATACTTACTGGGCAATAGGCAGACTATTTCTCTATTTTATTATTAGGATAATCTCCAGGGCATGGATGCATTTGCATTATACTTGGGCAGAAGTGTTTTTCTCCTCGTTCTTTCTAATTTTGCCTTTTCTTTTGAGCACTAATTCCAGTGTGGACCTCAGGAGTCCTTCTGGAAAACATAGTTGTTGAAACCGGCATGTTTCTATGAGCAGTTTTGGGTGATAAGAAAAAAAAATTAAAAAAATCTCTTTTTGCTTTTGAATTAACTGGGCTACAAAATCATTGGAAGATAATCTGAAAAGTTTTTTAATTGGGATTTTTGTGTAAGCTGCTGGCAGATGTTTCTGCATTCTGAAATTCAAAGGCTGCGTACCTTGGAAGGTGGTAGAAACTGTATTATTTGGAACCATTTCTAAAATGTGAAAGGACAGAACTCAGAACAGTGGGCTAACTGCATAAGTTCAGTCATGTTTTTAAATCTCTGCTTTGTAAAGCATGTTCTTGTAATGAAGAGAAGGATGTTAAAACTGAGACTATAAAATTCGGGCCCTGGGCAAATGTAATGAGAATTGCTTTTTTTATTATGCGTAGATACAAGAAGTTATATTAAAAAAAATGGGTGAGACATACAGTTCATGGAAAAACTAAAGTGAGAGCAAATCATTATTCTGGGATGTTAAAGTAGCATATGAAATGGTAGGTGGCAAAAGGAGCAGCAATGATCATTTCATTTTGCTTCTGAAGTGAACAAAATAGCACAGACAGCAGGGCCCCTGAAAGGATGAAACTTTGACATAACAGAGGGCCAAAATGAATTCTTCACCCTAATGATTATGAACTGTGGAGGTGGTAATATTCCAGGAACAAGAGAGATTTTGATCACGTTTTTTCTCTTTCGTTCCTAGCACATGAAACATTAAAAGTCTTTATCACTGTATGAGAGCAGATGATAATAAGGCAATTACAACGATCAAAAGCTGGCAAAGAATTAGGCTAGGAAGAATCATCTATTAGGATTCAAAAATTATTAGCAATAGCAAAAGGAAGGTCGTCTACCAAGAGGACTAATAGATGTTATCAGTAGTAGGAGAAAGAAAGATGTTTTTGTAGAGTAGTGGGAACTAAGGAAATGCACTAAATTTTCTTGGGAAGATGGGAAATACTGGTGAAACTACAGGATATTCAGACGCAAAGCATGCCGTTCACTGGGCAAACTGTTGGTGTTAATTCATAAAGAGGACACTGAGACTGATAAATGTGTTTCATTTGAACATAATTAAATTAGTAGATAACAGTGAAGCATCCATGTGGCAGAATTTATTGAGGTTTTAGGAAAACATTTGATACTTAGATGGAATTACAAAATCATAAAACATTTTATCAGCCAAACCTGCCAAAACAGAATGAAGAATATTGTGAGCTGAGCAAGCATTCAGTAATAAAGAACAGCATGAATAGAAAATGCTAATGATTCGTTTATGCTCTTTACAGTTACATTGACGGGATCACCAGTAAACATGTTTGCTGGTTTGTGAGATAAATGGCTGAGGATCAGCAGGAATATCTCAAATTTTGAAAAAGCACCATTGCCTTCATGGAGAATTGTAAATTACACAACCTCTGCTATCTGATTTGTCTATGTGCTACTTGTCAACTTTGCTGCATGTCTTAGAGCATCTCAGGAACCTCTTAGAAACTGTTGATCGTGGTGAATAGAAGTTACAAAGGAAGTATCTGCTGGAATCTAGAACAGTTAGGAATAACAATATAAACAAGCACAGCTAAACAGATATAAATTGAATTGCCTCAGTTATTCCACCTTTCTTTTTTTTATATGCAACTGCTTCAAGATGAATCATGTGCTCCTGGTACAGTCTTATTAGTCATTAAAGTATTTCCAGTTTGTCAAAAACTATACAGATTGACATTGCATCCAAAAAGTATTATCTTCTTGTTCGAGAGAAGTGAAGGTAACATTACTGTGATTCATTTTTAGTGCTGGGTAATACTTGGAGATGTATCATGAATACATTTATTATTGTAGTGGAATAAACCATGTTGTGCAAAGACCTCCTTGAAGAATTGTGTTACATGTAGGTTATAGTACAGTACATTACAGCTCTGCTGCTACACTTAGGACTCAGTTGACACTTCCATTATCCTCTCCTGATTTATTGCAGTGCTCATATTACAGAAGCATCTAGAAGTCCCAACTGAGATTATGTCTGCATTGTTCTGCAGAGCTTTTACTCTGACTGGGTAAGATATGGAAAGTGGGAGGGGGAAAAAAAGATGAAGTAACTTGCTCAAGTCTGAGAATCAATTGACTAATTGACTAAGAAGGTAAGGGACGAAAGGAGTCTGGTCTGGGAGCTGAATAACCACCTAGCAGAGACCTGAATTTGCACGAATTTGCTTTAGCTCTCAGCCATGTTTTTAGCTTAGCTCTCTGGTAATAGAATCTCACAGTTTTCAGCTGAGGATGATTCTGACAGAAAAGGCAATGAGTTTGTACCTATCTATTTTATTACTAATGGCCATATTCTCACTGACAGCATCCAGTTTAGAACCTGTATTTCCCAATTCTCATTCTAGCCAACTTGTCACTGTTGCACATACCATCCCGATGGATTTCTGTGGCAGCTAGTGTTGGTAATTTATTCCAGTTTGCCTAAAACACAGGTCTTTTCATTTTAAAATACTTTATGTAGGTTAGGGGGTTATTCCCGAATAAACAAATGTTGCTCACCTAGTCTTTTTATAGTAATCAATGTTTACAGTAGAACTGGATTGCTACGAGGAACATTGCTAAACAGGACACTGCTCAGTAAAAGAATAGGATTCTGCAGATGCAAAACTGAATTTATTCTCTGTCTGTCTGTGAAACATGTTTGTGAATGCTCCCTAGTTTAGTTTTTACATTAATCAAAGGTATATGTATAAGTATCTACTTTAATCTATATGCCTAGACAATGCCTTTATCCTTATATGAATTATTAATGTATAAAAATGCTCCATAGTCTTTTCAGACATGCAAGGGATAATCAGTCTTAGAGCTTGCAATGAATGTAAGTATTGATCTGCTAATATGAAGTAATTTGTGTGATCTAAATACGGTGCGTACAATGTGTGCAAATTGATTCCAGTTAATCATTTTTGACTGTTCTTCTAAATCTTGGTAAGTGAAAGCCCTAGCTTTCCCTGCTTGGACTTCTTGGTGGCTTTCAAAAGATTGATTTTTCCTTTACATCTTTGAGCTCTGATCCAGTATACCACTTGGTGTGCTGCTTAGGTTTACTCATGTAAACATCCATAATGACTTCAACAGCAAAAAACTGCAGGCTTAAATTCAAATGGGTGCTGACATATTTTGTTGCATGAAGGTCTCAGCTTGCATCTTATTTCATTTTCATTTGATAATAATAATCAGACAATAATATTATCAGCTTCATATTAGGTGATACTGGACTATTAAAAAAAAACCCACAACAAAATGGACAAAATGGAATTAAATAGAATGCATTCATTATACAGCACATATTTACTACACTATTAATGAAAGATTTAACAGGATTAATCTGATCAACTCATAAAATTGTTGATAAATACTTTTGATGGAAAATTATTAATCTTAGAATTATCAACATGCAAATAGCAGTATAGACATTTAAAAAGGAATGATAACATTTAATACATGTCTGCAATTTCAATACAAATATGTAAACACTATATAGACAGATAGGAACAGCTTCACGCTCGCAGGCCCTTGTCTTCATGGGAGGCTTCAACCACCGTGATGTCTCTTGGAGGGACTACAGGGCGCAGCACAAGCAATCCAGGAGGTTCCCCGATTGTGTGGAAGACAACTTCCTTCTGAAAGTAATAGAGGACCCGACAAGGAGAGGTGCCATGCTTGACCTCGTGCTCACCAGCAGGGAAGGGCTGGTTGGAAATGTGATGCTCCAGGGAAGCCTTGATTGCAGTGATCATGAGATGGTCGAATTCGAGATGCTCAGGACAGTGAGAAGAGCGTGCAGCAAGCTCACTGCCCTGGACTTCAAGAGAGCAGACTTCAGACTCTTCAGGAACTTTCTCAGTAAGGTTCCATGGGATATAGCCCTAGAGGGCAGGGGGGCCCAAGACACTTGGTTGATATTCAAGGATCACCTGCTTCATGCTCAGCGATACATCCCTACTAGAAGGAAGTGCTGAAGGAAGGCCAGGAGACCTCCTTGGATGGATAAGGAGCTGCTGAGGAAAATTTGAGAGAAAAAAGAGGCTCATAAAAGGTGGAAGCAAGGACAGGCGGCCTGGGAAGAATGCAGGGGTGTTGCCCAGGAAGCTAGGGACCAGGTTAGGAAAGCTGAGGCCCACGCTGAATTAAACTTGGCTAGGGATGTTAAAGGATAACAGGAAGGGATTCTACAGGTACGTTAAAATAAAAGACAAACTAGGGACAACATGGGCCCCCTCCAGAAGCTATCGGGAGAACTGGCTGCCCCGGTTTTGGAGAAAGCTGAGGTTCTTAATGACTCCTTTCCCTCAGTCTTCACTGCAAATGCTCTGACCACACCACCCAAGTCTTGGAAGGGAGACACAGGGGCTGTGAGAAAGAAGACCCTGGGCCCACTGTAGGAGAGGATCTGGTTCCAGACCATCTTAAGAGCCTGAACATATACAAGTCCATGAGACCTGATGAAATCCA
>JAOEHY010049660.1:0-11367 GCA_025447955.1 Psilopsiagon aurifrons
GAGGCACTGGAATGGGCTGCCCAGGGAAGTTGTGAATGCTCCATCCCTGGCAGTGTTCAAGGCCAGGTTGGACAGAGAGTTGGGTGCCATGGTTTAGTGTGAGGTGTCCCTACCCATGGCAGGGGGTTGGAACTGGATGATCTTAAGGTCCTTTCCAACCCTAACTATTCTATGATTCTGTAATAGAGATGTCCTCAGAGAATTTAACATATTTTTGTATCTTGTCATCTCAGTATAATAAGCAAAGGCACAGAAGCTAAAGTCTCAGTAGTCAACCTTGAATTCCACACTCATACAATTTTCTCTGTATTGCCATTCTGCAAAAATTGACATAGTTGTTTTTCCTCTGTAGTAAATAGATTTAAACACATCCACAGAATACCAATATAGAGAAGGTTACTTTTCCAAGTAATTTTTCACTACATGTTTACTCAATGATAGGTAATTGGAAATAAAAACCAAATACTCCCTTCTTTGATGAGTGTGAGTGACTTCTTGAAAGGACAGTTTCATTTGTCTCCTTAGGCATCTGTTAGGCACTAAAATATTTTTTCTCCTTCTGATTAAAATACTGGCAATGCATTAATGGTAGCATTTGTAGGTAGTTCCTGTTTTCATTTAGATTACTATACAAGCTTGTGAGACAAACCGACTCTTGAGCTTCTGTACTCATCCAAATGAAAAATGCTGTGACTGAATCTTTCCAAAGTCTTCAGTTTGTATTTTACATGCACCAGAACTTTTTCTTCACGTTCTTGTTAGTTTCCTAGTAATACTTGTCTGAAGAGTTTTAAGAACAGTTACCCCTATAACTCATGAGTTACCTGGATCTTGCTACAGGAAGAGCTGAAATCCCAGACCATATTCAAGGTCACCCCATCCCAAAAAGCAGCATGGACTTTATGATCTGAGTACACAATGACTATTCCTATGCTGGGAATAACCTTTTCATACAGCAAAACTGGCAACATTTCTCGTCCATCTGTCTCAGGTACCTAGAATGAGACAAACACATTAAAAACTTGAGAAAAGGTTACTTACATCATTCAGATACTTGAATCTTTCTCAGATCTTCAGTTCACTTGTGTTTTTCAAACCATAACCAGATCTCTACCATGCAGTTGCCTTCTGATTCACAAATATACATTTACACTGCATGCTACTGGTTCCCAATATGTATCTTCTGATCTTTGAGGATACACTAACCACTCTCCCCTATAGATTAGGTCCTATTCCCTATAGCCTGTATAATCAACCTTATAACACTGATTTATAAATCTTCAGTTGCATACCATTTTCCAGCAGCAGAGATAATAGTTATGAGTTAGTGACAGTTTAGTCTTGTAGCAGTACTGAAGTATTCTGAGAAAAAGAAAAACAACAAAGTATTAAGCATTTCATACTTACTACATCTCCTAAATAGTTGTGATCTTCTGTAAGTTATAGACATACTTAGTGCTGATATAAACTTCTTTAATTTTTATACTTCATGTCATTTAACTACTGCCCTTTCAAAGTCAGAGGAATTAATGTAACAAAGATAAATTAAAGTTACTTGGTTGCCTGAGTGATGATGGAGGATATAGAATATGAATTTCCTGGTACATCAGGAGGTAGGCTGTTGACCGAATACATCTTCTCTTCCCTCTGCAATAAAAAGCAGAAAGCAGGTGAGTTAGGTACAGGTACTGTAGCATGAAAATAGCATTAAAAGATTGCAAGATGAGAGCTTCTGACCTCCCAGAAAGCAACTGTAATCACATTTTTCCCAGAACACAGACAAGTGTCTCCTTGAAAAGTATTAACCTGTAGTTGTACTCTTCAGGCCTACTTTTGCAGGATGAAACATGCATGGCTTCCATGCACTCAGTATGGACCAAGAAGTTCTCTTACCAGAGAGTTGACTGTAGTTCATTACTGCGTAACGAATGACTACAAGTCACAGGCTTGGTTTGAAGGGTACAAATGCTTAATCCTACTTTAAAAATACAAACACTTCATGAGCCTTCAGAGGACCTCTACTCTGGGGAAGCTTAACAATAGACAGACACAGAGAGAGGCAAAACCATTTCTCCAGCAATGAACAGCAGGTGTGTGGCAAAGCTAGAACAGAACTTGGATCTTCTAGATTCTGTCTCTATACTATGAAAAAGAAAATGTTTCCAAGTGCATAAAGATTAACCTCTTATGAGTATATTAAAGACTAAATATCTCTTCTAAATTAGTAAAAAATGGTCATTATAGAATCCTAGTGCAGTGCATACATGAGCTTGTGAAATAAATGTTACAATGAACAAGATTTTTTTTAACTGTAAGAAAATCTTACCAGTCTGTAACTTACAAAAATACATTCTGGAACAAAGTATAATCTCATTTTTTGTATGACTGCTTGATTCACTACATATTGCGTAGGCAAAAGTCTTAAAACATAAGGAAGCTGCTTAACATGAAGGAATTTAGAAAATATTTTAAAATTTTAGAACAGTTTTATACCTTTTTTGTTCTTTTCTGTATTGCATAGTGTATGAAATAATTTCCAAAAAGTGCTCCCTCTGACTTGAGAACTGAGTCATCACCAGGATAGATTTCTATGATGTTTTTCCTACCGTGGATAAATCTGAAAGAAATAACAAGTGTTTTAACAAGTATTTTAATTGCTGTGCCACTACACAAGCAAAACACGATAGTACACTTCAAGAAAGCACTAAACAAAAATATTTTCAACACAACTCCTACGTGAAAAACCTTCTACTCTTTCACAAACACCAGACTGTACCAATTATTTCTTTCAACAGAGAACATTAGCATTGCCAGGCTCTTTCTTTCATTGTGTGCATGGTGTGCAGGAGTTAAACAAGCTAAGGAAAGCTTTTTTGTGTTGAGGTAAGCGTATCACAAGAACTCATTCTGCTGAGCACAAAATACAGCAATTCTAAAGAGAAAAGTCTTAATTTTCTTAGTGGTCCAGACCTACCTATGTTCAGAAAGCATCAGACTGAATGATTCCTGAAGGTCTTCACTTTCACTGCAGCTGTGTGTTTCTCCCTAAGATAAATGGTTGTTCACTTGTGATCATATGCTATCTCAGAAACCTAAAAGCCAGTTAATGGCCCAATTCTGTGACTCTGGTTATGTGCCTGGAGTTTAGTAATGGGACTTACAAGACTAAGTACAGCTACTCACCATACTTCCAAAGAAACGAGGTATAGTGCTGAGGAGCTGCTGAGCAATTTGTTCAGAAATGAGATAAAAATTTAGGAATTGCACTGAGAAAAGTGAAGAACACTGGGAAGAAAGATTAAAGCTTTAAACACTGATTATGTTTTTATCAAAGACTTCTAGATGCTGCTAGCAACTGTAGAATTTTCAAGTTTTACAACAGATTGGAAAGTGCAATTTTAAAAAAGGTTTGGGGTTTTGTTTTTGGCTTTTTTTAACCATACTCCAGTAAAATCCACAATTTAGCTGCCTGCAGCATGGGAATTCTGTAGGTCACCAAGACATCAAGACCAAGATAGGTAGATAGGTCCTGTGCATTTATAAAGCATGAAATCTTCAGCATCAAAAGCAGCCATGTAATTTGCAAAGAAACCAAGCGCCATTTTGCCAGTGGGAGCTCCAGCTGCCCAGTAACCTTTAAGAACTCTTATACAGCACCACGAGCAACCTTGAGCAAGCAGGTGGTGTTCCTGGCAATGGCAGGGGGTTGGAACTATATGATCTTCAGGGCCTTTCCAACTCTTAACTATTCTGTGATTCTATAATCAGATCACTACTTTAAAAGCCTTAAACGTGATTTCAGATTGATTGTTTCAGACATACCCGCTTTCAGACCTGGAAATATACTGTATCAGAAAATCTGAAGTTCAATGAATGGTGTAAATGAACAGATTCCGACATGAAGATTGTGTGCAATCAAAGAGTGAGAAAGGGACAAAGTAAAGCATCTTAAAGCTTAACTCCCAAAAAGTCATCCAAAGATGAAACAGAAAATCTTCAACATACCTATAAAAAACACCCTGCCACCATACAATTTGAATTAGCTGAGGGCATGAATATTTTACAGGTTCTTCATTCTGAAAGAAGTCACAAAAAGTCCACCTGTATAAAATACAACAGATGCTTCAGTAAGGCAGAAGGTCGTGTTTTTTCTTTATGTGCTGCTGATCATTTCTGTACCAAGAACAAATGGATGCACACTTATTTAAGGAAAAGAGACTAGGTATTTGCAGATTCCTCCAATTCCTTAGTTACCCATATTAGTTACCAAATTAATTTTCTCCAACCTGCAAAGGTTTTCTTTTGTTTTGTTTAATTATTTTTAGTGGTACTGACAGAAAGCATATGCCACTGGCACACCTCAGAAGAATTATCTTCTCAAAAATGAAACCACACAAATCAGACCCAAAAACTGTGTTCTTTTTTCAGTGTTCACTTTTTCCTTTCCCTGGTTGTACAGCATGTCAGAAATGTAAAAAGTACTTTTTTCTGGACTAATATCTACATTTTAACTACAGTAGGATACAGAATGTTAAGTTTCACAAACTTCATGGCTCAGGAAGTTCCTAAATAAATACTGCTATAATAATTTTTAAAAAATCTTTTACAGCTAGAATTCAGTTATTTTGCTAGAGGTTGAAGTTCCAAATTACAAATTTCAAAACATATCAACAACTATGAAGTAAACAAATTACCTGTGTAAGTGTGGGGCTCTGCAACTGAGTGGCAAAGCTGTAGGTAAATGAGAAACTGTTTCCTTTGTTTCAGGGTCTATTAAAACATCAGTTTCCATAGATGGATGGTTGTTTTTCTCACATGTTTGCATTACCTTCTTAGCAGTGTTTAAATTATAACACATTAGTGCCAATGACAAAGGGTGTTTCCATTCTTCCGGGTAGGAGGAGACGGACCAACACTGTGTAACCCACACGTATTCACAAGAGTGGTTTGTGTAGAACAAAGGGACTCCATCCATGTCTCTTTGGTCCTCTGGATCGGTTGGTTCTCTGTATTCACCTTTAGTACAACCCTGATCATACTTCTTACCCTCTATTCTCATTTGTTTCAATGACACTTCAGCAACAGGATTCTTTCTTGATTTTCCATACTGATCTCTGGTTTGACAGCTGCTGTTCTTTTGAGAGGAGTGTAGGGATGCTGCAGATGACTGGCTGACTTTGCATAAGAACTCCACTGTGAATTCCTGCCGCAATTCTGACAGGTAAAGGTGAGCATAACCATCTACTGATGAGATCTTCACATTGCCATTGTCTGCACATCTTGTCAGATCAGCTGTAGCAGGGTCAGGCCACCTAATTTCTAAGATATCCCTGAAAATAATCTAAACCAAGAAAAAGGATTGGAGTATTCAGCAAGTTAAAAATTACCTGCTTTCCAGAAATTAAAATGGAGGATTTACATTTAAATTAATTCAGTCCTGCAAGGTGATATATAGCAAGAAACTTTACTTTGCGTTTATTTGCACACATGAACTCAAAAAAGAGGCAAAAGATCTCATTTTTGTATCTGCTTCCTTCTAACAGAGTTACACCTAGCAATAGTGTTTTAACTTAATATGCATTCATAAACTAGTAAGGTACATGGCCAGCTGAACAGGCACAACTGCCCACAGATGGAAGGCATTTTTGTTTCAAATTGCTTCTTAAGAAACACTGATGAGAAAGCCTAAATTATCTTGACTGTATCAGTTAATGGTACACTTTATGGAAAGCCCACATTAAAACTGTGTACATTAAAACCCCATGTGCTCTGAAATCTTCTATTTATAAGATTAAGATAAGCCTGTAAACTGGCACATAACATGTATTTATGTGTTCTTACCAAAATGGAAATTTATTGAAAACATTTTGCTGCGGCAATGCAGATTTGGTTACACTGCTACTGGTAGGATGCAGGTAAAACACACCTCTAAAGAAGAATGTAAAATATAATAAAGAATTTACTTTAACAACATTTGGAAAATCTCAAAAGAGTAGCCTCATCTTGGTGCTGTGATATTCAAGTAGGGACTGCTGCTTCAAATTGCATTTTTGTTCAAAACAAACAAAAAACATTTTCACACCAGATGGCCTTGTGCTACACTTTCAACAGAAACAAAGCAGCTGATTCTCAACAAAGTACTCCAAACAAGCACTGTATCTATCTCAAACCCCAGATTAAGGCTTTCCCCAAATTGTAGGTTTGGAAAATACACTAATCACCCTCTGAAACTAAAAACATCCTAAGACTGAGGGTGCCTTTCTAGCCATCTGCAAAAAGTTCTGGCCTAAAAATTAAGTATTTTCCTTTGTATTGGCCTGGTATGTGATCACCACACAGAAAATATCATTAGCCTGCTTTCAATTGAAGACTTCAGGTAAAACACTGGATCCTAAAGCACTGGTTCCAAGATAAAAACAGAAATGGAAACCCTCCCAAGTAAGATGCGAAAAAAACCCTTAGCAAGTAAGTATTTGCATTCCTCGTCATTTGTTTTATCTCAATTTAATCAGCTTTGTCACATTTGACTGACCTTTAATCAAATAAGTTTCAGCCCATATCATGGTTTGGCGCAGCACTGGAAAAGTTTGCGTTGTAAATACTGTTTGCAGCTGTGAACAGGCCATGCTACTGACAACATCCCCCTCTTTAAGCTCTCTAGAGATGTGGATGGTTAGTGTGGCCAAAGCAGAGCCTGAGCAAACTACAGTACTCCGCAGTTTTGAATTCAAGCATAAGCACAGTAACACAGTGCAACTGTTTTTGTACCCAGTAGCCCAGTAAATGTACTGTCACTGCTAGTAAAGACCATAAGCCTTGGGGTAACTGTGTCAGGCTCCAAAGCTCATTACCACCTTGTCAGAGGGACATGCTGAGTGAACCAGAGCTTGGTAATTGTTACCTTGCTATAATGGATTGCTGAGTGCGGGAAGTAGCAAAAGCCTTGGAAACAATCCACACTACTTGAAAAGAGGGCACAGAAAAATAAGCTAGCAGTGAATTACCAAAGTACAATCTTAAGAGCTGCAGAAAAAACTGCTTTTAAGAAAAACAACAGTTGCTAAACAGTTGCTGTGGGCTGGGAAATTCATCCCCAGCACCCTGAACAGCTAAGTCAGCAAGCATCTAGAAGCCTGACCATGCTCCAGAGGATGCTGGCCTGGGGGAGGGTGGAGAGTGATTCCCAGAAATTCCCAGGAATGTACCAACCGTTTAAGTTGACAAGCAGGTATTCTTTATTCCGGCGCAGGGAGACACGGGGATAGCTCCTCCTAGCGTGTCTCTCTCGAGTATTAACCAGGCTGAGATTATATTGTTGATTAACATGCATATTCATTAAACATCATACATATTCATTACCCATCCGAGAACTGCTTTACATAATTCCACGCCCATTTTCACATGCACATAACGTGGCAGTGGTCTTTTTGGGGTCGTTTACTTTTTCAAACAATCTTCATCAGTGCTGGCAGTCTTTGAAGCCTGTGCAGTAAATAATGCTTACACCAGCTTAAGATTCAGTAACACTGCAGACATAATCATCCTGTCCCTCTACTTATCAGTTACCTTAGCTGCAGCCTATCCTGGACACCTGCTAGTTTCAGATACTCATTATCTCTGCATCCTGTTTTTCTATCCTGTTTTTCTTACACTTATTTTTGTACTAAGGTCATAAGGACCTAAAACTATGCCAACTACAATGGTTTATCTTATGCAAGGATTCTCATTATGTTCTCTAGCTGCACTCTTATTTTTTTTTCCTCTGTGAAACATGTACCTCAGTTACTTTCCATTGCTACCGTTACAAAGCCATGAAACTTAACATTACTTAGAACTGATTCCACTTATTTACAAAGGTTTGTATTTCCTTTTGTGCCTCGTCTCAAATGTGACCCACGTGTGCTAATGACAGAGCATCAGCCTACTGCTAAGTATGTAGCAATACTGCGCTTCCTGCAATTAAATGTTAGCATGGAGTATGCTACCAATGAAGTTTTAACACTCAGTGGGGCTCTTACATTGTCTTAAGCAGGAGTTGACTGAAGTCTAGGAGGAGAGATCAGTATCTCTCTACGGCAGATCAGAGCACCTCAGCTCCTTCCTTAGGGGCATGAATTATGGTGTTTGAAGTTAGAAGGCAATAATCCATGTCTCTTCACACCCAGAAAGCACACTCTGAAGCCTAAGGGGAGGAAAGGTGGTAAATCCCACCCTGAAAGGAAGGCTTTGGGACAACATTCATGGCATCTGTCCATAACACCCTGGGAGGCATTAGGTTGAGGGAGTTTTCACAACACTGTGCTGGGATTGTTAAAGAGAAGATGCCAGGCTTGGTTGTAGAGATCAGACACAATAGATTAGAGCCTGGAAAGATTCCCTGCACTCCTTTGCTTTGAGGCTTAGTGTGAGGTGTCCCTGCCCATGGCAGGGGGATTGGAATGAGATGATCTTAAGATCCTTTCCAACCCTAACTATTCTATGATTCTAAGAGTCCCACCATAGCGTGTACACGTGTTCAGTGGGAAGCCAGAGGGGAACTCCTAGAAATGGTATGGGGGGGTCTCTGGATGTACCCCAGCCTGACCTGGAGTAGCCATTCCTAGAGTAACCCTAGCCCTCTTGCAGCATCCTGAGTCACAGAGGTGCTGCAGTGCAGAAACAACGGGATGCTGAATGCTCTCAGAAACCACTGCCCAAGTCACCTGGTCTTCCCTGGCAGGTTTTCAGTGCAGGAAAGTGATGATATATAAACCAGCTCATTCTGGCATAGTACAAACCCTTAGGTTTTAGCCTTACCATGAGTAAATGAAGTCTTTGGTGTTTGGCTGCAAAGGATGTGCAGAGATGACTAAATAAACTGTTGAAACTGTAATTAAAACCAGCAGTATTCTAAAGCTGTCCACTGCACTCACCAAGCTGTCCTCCGTACATCACCAAGGCCTGTGCTCATCATACACATTATTGGAGTCCACCTTGTCAGGCTCCTGCGGGCGTCCATTGTACATAAGCATTACAAGTGTAACTCTCACCTTTTTTCTTTCTGGAGGTATAACACTTGAAGGTAAGTATGGGCGAGAAGAGAACCTGTTCCGGAAATCTAGAGCTCGTATAAGGCGTTCCTATTGAAGTGCAGAGAACAAACAAACTAAAACAAGCCTGTTACAAGTTTTTCTACACATTGATGATGCTTAAAGCTGATTTTATCCCTTCCGTTTTAAGGCAGAGGCTGAAAGATACACACACACCCTCCCCCCCGGTATCACACAGAGGAACTTTGCTGTGGAGCGGAAGAAACGATCCCGGGCACTCCGCACCACGGCTGCTCCCCGGGGCCCGCGCCCGTAAGGCAGGGCAGAGCCCAGAGGGAAGCTCCGAGAAAGCAGCTCGAAACCGGCTCGGCCCTGCACATCAGGGCCGGGAGAACACGGATCGGCGGGTGCGACCCCAGCATACCCGGTGCGCGCTGCGGACGAAGGCGGCCCTCTGCTGGGTGCTCTCGGCCGGCTGCAGCTGGTGGGAAGCGGCGGGCGGCCCCGCGTCGTACCGGTACTCGCAGCCGCAGGGCGACAGCAGCAGGCGGCCCCCCCCCGCGTAGTGCATCTCCGCCGAGTCGTCCCCGTACAGCACCATCAGCCTCTCCGCCATGGCCGCGGAGGCGCGGCGCGGGCCTCAACCGGCACCAGGAACAGGGCAGGCCCCGAGCCGCGCCTGCCGCCTCCGCCGGGCGGGAAGCAGCGATGGGGCGTGGCGGTGAGCGGGGGCCGCGGAGCTCGGCGGGGTCGCTGCGTGCTCCTGCCCGCAGAACAGCGGGCGGAGGCGTGACCCGGTCATGGACGCGTCTGTAGGGCGGCTGTGTGCGAATGCGCGCGGCGTGTTTTCAACTTGTTCGGGTCTGTTATTTTCTGCTGGAAACATAAACGTCTTTTTGCTGCTCCAGAGATGCAGATCAGCAGTACAAAGGCTTACAGAAAAAAACCTATTTAGAATCATACAGTCAACTTGGTTGGAAAAGACCTTTAAGATCATCAGGTCCAACCATTATTGCAGGACTGCCAAGCCCACCGCTAAACCGTATCCCTGAGGGTCTCAGGTACACGGTTTGTGAACACCTCCAGGAACGGTGACTCCAGCACTGCCCTGGGCAGCCTGTTCCAATGCCTGAGCACCCCCTCTGTGAAGAAATTTTTCCTAATATCCAACCTAAACCTCCCCTGGTGCAGCTTGAGGCCTTACCTCTTGTGCTGTCACGATACTGGGTGAGGAAAGCCCAACCCCCACCCTTCTCCATCCTCCTTTCAGGTAGCTGTAGAGAGTGATAAGGTCCCCCCTGAGCCTTCTCTTCTCCATCCTAAACCCCCCCAGGTCCCTCAGTTGTTCTCCATCACAGTTGTGCTCCAGACCCTTTACAAGCTCCATTGCACCACTCTGGACCTGCTCCAGCACCTCAATGTCTCTCTTGTATTGAAGGGCCCAGAACTAAACACAGGATTTGAGGTGCAGCCTCACCAGTGCCCAGTGCAGGGGGATGACCATTGTCCTGACCCTGCTGCCATACTATTGCTGATACAGGCCAGGATGCTGTTGGCTTTTTGGCTGCCTGGGCAAAAGCTGGATCATGTTCAGCTCTGTCAATCAGCACCTCCAGGTCCTTTTCTGCTGGGACCTGTACCTGTGCTTTAGGAGAGACCTTGTTCAGCAAGTGCCCTGACACAGCAGGGCTATCTGGAGCACAGCAGCACCAGCACATTCCCACCTCCACATGTAGCACACCAGCTACTGCACAAGAGCTGTGGGTGTCTCCTCACAGGATCACCTCTGGAAAACAAGGAGGCCAGTGGCCAATCTGCCAGGTATCCCAAAGAGAGGTTACATTTAAGTAACTGCCCAGTCACTGCTCCTCTGCATTTATGCATTTGCAGGGCAGGGAAATCTAATGGGTACCTGTGTACCCAGAACTGGGTTGCAGAAGCCCTAGCTGAATGGACTGAAAGATTAACTTCCCAAAGGCCAGTTTAAAAATTATGCCTAATTGCCTTTTTGGAAGAAATATACAGCTTTTTTTCCCCGCCACATATTTACTGTGTATCAAAGCTGTTGTAAGTGGATTGATAGCTAAGTGACAAACACGTTGCCAATTTCTGCTTCAAGCAGTAAGCAAATGTAATTCCAGATCTTTGCTACATAGGCCATGTGTCCTGGGTTCGGCAGTAGCAGTCGTTTTTCTCCTTCTTGGTAGCCGGTGTGGAGCTGTGTTTTTTTTTTGACTTTCGGCATGTGAGCAGTGCTGATAATACCAATGTTTTAGTTACTGCTTAGTACATTTTGGTCTGGCCAAGGACTTTCTGAGCCTCATGCTCTGCCAGGGAG
>JAOEHY010049667.1:0-27162 GCA_025447955.1 Psilopsiagon aurifrons
AAACTGTTCTTATCTCAACCTGTGGGAGTTGCATTCTTTTGATTCTCCTTCCCATCCCTCCAGGAGCAGAGGGAAGATAAAGGGGGAAGTGAGTGAACAAACTGCGTGGCTGATTTATGGCTTAAACCACGACAACCGTTCATTTTTTCTACTTTACTGGACTTTTGCATGATAAGAATAGGAAAATCTGAAAGAGTTGTGGATGCAAGTGAGCAAGGCTTGGAGGGACAGCCTCTTGCAGCAAACCAGTGGAGAATGGCTCGAAAACACAGGAGCTCCCAGGTACAAACTTTTCTCCAGCTCTAGAAGGTTTCCCTATTTTCAGGCTAACCCTTCCCCTTCACCTGCTATGGAACTGCAAAGGGTGAAAGGCCTAAGGCCACCAGTTCCTGCGAAAAACAGAATTACAGCATGGAATGATGGGAAGTGAAGCACTTGGAAAACTCACGTCCCCCAGGACACCAAGTTACTCATCAGAAGAGCTGTGGGAAACAACAAAGACTTCACAGAAGTCTCACCAGCTGCGATGAACTGTGGGCCAGCTGAGCAAGAAGCATCCAGCTGAGCAAGAAACATTCCCGTTTCCCACTTCATCCCCTCCTACATGTACCTCATCCTCCCACAGGCACCCACTGCAGGGTGACAGCACCAGCCGAGGCAGCACCTGCCTCTTCTGTGTTACTTTCCCCCTTTCCTCACTCCTGCGCTTTAAGAATTGAGCCCGAGGCAATTCTGGCAACTCACTTATCTCAACCTGTAATTGAGAAAGCTATTTAATAAAGTTACTTAATCCGCGAGCAGCTCCGAGCTGTGTGGCAGCTGGTGAATATGCATGTCGTGGGATTTCCATGCTGCAGCAGTGTGAGGACAGGATGTCAGGCAAATGAATTATGAGAAATGTGGCTTATGCAAATGTCAGATCGGCTCTGACTTTGCACTGCAGTTCTCATCCTCTAAGCCATTTTTGTCCTTATTTGCATGGAAAATGTAGCAACAGACTAATGTAACCATAGAAATGGGTCCTGTTCCACACACAGAATGGTATAGGAACACCATTAAGCTGAGTACAGCTGTAGTAGAGCGGGGTCCTCTGGCAGGCAAAAATATACGAAGTCCTGCTAAGACCCTGTCAGGCCAGGTAATCCTGGAGTTCTCCAGACCCTCAAATCCTTCATTTAACTCTCCAACCCTTACCTGAACAAGACTCATTATTAGACAAACCCTCCCAGATCTGCAGGAACAGAAAAGCTGCTGTTTCCACCCAGTTTCATTTCTATGGTGGCCTGTTTTCAAAAGGGGGCCAAGAGACCAGGGCAGGGCAGAAGAGCTCAGAGCTGCCATGTCCTTCAAGAGGGAGAAGGAAACCTGTGGGTTCAGGGTTTAGAAGCTTTCATAAAACAGACTGAAGACTTACTACTGTGAATTCTCTCAGGTTAGAAAGAGGCTATGTAATACAAGAGGTGAAAAGAGAAAGCCAGAAGTGACAGTATCTCACCTGCTCCAGTTGGGCTCCAGGTCACCGACATCCTTTCGCCATTCCACTAAGCTCCAGGATGCCCAGTGATCCTCCACTCCCAAATTGAATGCAGCCACCCCAACACTATGCAAACTGAGGGAAAGGATTGTAAGCAATTGCCCAGAGAAGCTGTGGCTACCCCATCCCCGGCAGTGTTCAAGGCTAGGTTGAACGGGCTTGGAGGAACCTGGTCTAGTGGAAGGTGTCCCTGTTCATGCCAGAAGTTGGAACTGGATGACCTTTGGGGTCCCTTCCAACCCAAACCAGTCTGATTAATGATTTAAAAATCCTCTTCTGCTGCAGGTGCCTCATGCAGGGGGCTTCTCAGATCCTCTCTGCTATTCATGCACCCAAGAGGCAACCTTCACCTAAGCAGAGACAGGGAAAAAGCCCCTCTGTCCTTTAGACACCTCCACTCAAGAAAAGGCTTTATAAACAAGGTACCCATCCACCTGTGATGCACCCTGGGCAGAGAAGTTAATCATCATCCCATGAGCTTGCGAACAGTTATCCAACAGCTTCACTAACTGCTCTTTACACATGCCTTTCAAAATCAGCTGCTCTCATGGCAGAGCCTATGGTACCTAACATCATTATCCGTCATCAGGAACATGAAAGCATAGTAACATGAAAGCAGAGTAACACAGTTCATCATTTATGTCTGTTTGAAGAGCTACCTCCCTTCCAAACTACAGTTGCTTCATAAAAGCCATGTATCTCAGTCAATGCCGGTTTCATGAGGCACTCTCCAACCTGTTTAAAAAGCATGTATTGTTATCCTGTTCCTCTGTATGCAAACACTCCCAAAGCCAGTGGCAGACCCCTAGCTATTCACAAAGCAATCCTCTATGTGATTTCAGAACATAACGACCCCTGAGGGCCAATATTATATACTTGAAGTTATACCACCCGAGATTTTAGCAGTTTCACATAAGGTATGCAGGTGCAGCATATACCATTCGTATTTTCCCCACAGGACTTCACATTTCCCTGTTTTTCAATGTGCAAACTGCCCTTTTCACTCCTCATTCAAAGCACACAATTAGCAAGGTTTAATGGCTGCTGTAAAAACATGCTCAGAAACAACACTCTTCTAGAAGTGTGCGCAACTTGCAACCCAGTGAGACAATTTTACTTAGGGTTACTTGGAAAGCATATCCCCTTCAGTAAGCAGAGTTTATCACTTACAAAAACCACACGAGTTTTAGGGAAAAAAAATATACATTTTCCCCAACACCTGCCCTTATATTAAAGACTTTGGGAGCCATGAACACCCTCCCGACAGTCCCTGAAAAAGGGAGGTCCTCACTTTTAATTCCACGACCACTGGATGTCACTATTGATTTAGCCATGGACACCAAGGCAGCCCTGCTCAGGCAGTAGGCTGGAAAATCACCCATGTACACCTAACATATGGGAGAACACCTAACATATGGGAATGGACTGCCAAGATGTCAGAAATAAATTTACAGTGACTTGTTTTCACTACATAGAGGTTTATTATGAAAGTTAAACATACAACACAAAAAGTGGCAAAAGCAAGCGTATAGCTTAAGGCAACTCTTACAGGAGATGAGTTCAAGAAAGATGATGCAACTTCAGTTTAAATAGAAATTATGAAAAATATCAAATTGCATCAATAACTTAAAATGCACTTTAAAAAGTCTGCACTAACCAGCAGAGAGTAAGGGCTTGTGATCTTAATGCCAGCATTAAGATACCGAAAGCAGCAGAATGCTAAATGATGATAGGGAAAGTTCAGTATATACACAAAGATAGCAACGTTAATATCTGATAGCGTAATTTCCTGTGTACTCATGGTGTAAAACCACTGTCTGAAACGGTAGGAAAACCTTTTAAAATACAACTTCAGACTATTCCATCAAAAAAACCACAGATGGCAGAGGAGCTCCAAGGCTAGGGATGAGTGCGTGGGCATGCGGGTGTCCCTCAAATAACTCACTGCAGAAACACTTCAGAAAAATTCTTTCTTTGGGGGAAGAAGAGCACGAAGAATACATGGCCACAGAGTGAAAAAGGTTTTTTCAGGTGAATCACATTTAAGTATCAAAATATTCTTATTTGATGACACTCTCACAGTTTGCAGTTACTGACATTTTGATGTGAATGTGAATATTTATATAATAACATACAGTCTCCTTCACATTGACATCTGCTTACATTTTTGCAAGACCTCTTTTGCATCATTTTGCCATTTGTGAGCAACATAATTTTCTTCATCATGGAATCTTAAAGACTTAAAAGTTTTAACTGTTCTAACCAGAGTTTCTACCTTCAAAATAATTCTAAGGAAACTGACGCCAGACCACCAATTTTAAAAAAATAAAAATAAAAAAGAAGGATTGCAGTGACATTTTAATTCATCAGGCTGTACAGGAAGCACCACATTTTAACAAAGCCAAATGACATCATCACATTTCCAATAAATTTTCTTCAAATACTGGATGTAATGAAAAATTTGGAACAAGTCCATTCACCATCACCCGAAATAAAACACAGTAATTCACACAGATTAACTCATCCCAAATCTTACCCTGTCAGAAAATGCAATATGTACTGCAGTGTAGTCTTAATTTGCCTAAGAGAAGCGTCCTATGCATTGTATGAGATTGTCTGCACACAACCTCATCTTAACTTTTCACTACTCAGCACAACTTTACAAAAAACCTAAGATACAAAATATACTCAAAGCAGCTATCTTAAACATGATTTAATACATATCACCTTTTATCCCCAGTTGAATGCGCTGTTGAATCTGATTGTAGAGTTGCAGTATCCCTTTGAAGAACTAGTTAAAAAAATCCCTGAATAAAACAGAAGCCAGCCTGTGACTTCCTATGAGTCTCAGTAAAGTACTATATACAGGGGTATAATAACCACCCAAACTCACTTGGCATCGTAATAAAATCTGAGACAGATACTGGGGCAGGATGCACTATCAATGCATGAAAATTACATTTTAAGATTTTATCCTTTAAAAAGTGGAACCAATGAACTGTTAGCAGTTAAAAGCATACTGCAACTGTAGCATTTACAAACCCACAAAGTTTGAGAAAGGATTCCAACAGCTCTGATTCACCGGGTTTAGCTTGGAAATAATGCAAAATAATGTCAGCAGTTTTTAGAAGGTCTTGCAAATTAAGAAAAAGTGAAAGGGAAATGAGAATGCGTATCTAACATAAAGCAGGAGCAGAGTAAAGACAATCAAAATTCCAAAAGCCCATATTAAAAACTTAAGCTTGGAATGCATTAACTTCCAGCAGTTAAACAAACAAAAAACCAGAAATCCAACCAAAAAACAAAACCAAACCAAAAAGTTTTGAATCTGTAATATCTTGACCTATTTTTAACAGACAATTTTTATAACAGTTGAGAAAAATGGTTTTATAGCTGCATAGGTTTCCATTTCACTAAAATAGTGCCAACAAAAATAAGTTTGCATAGAAAAAAAACCAAACTTTCAAATTGCCATTGGCTACATGCTTAAAATGGGAAATGCAGGTATTGTAACATAAACATAGTGCAAACCATGGCAGTTCATGGTGATTCTGACTGCCGTAGGTCAGGAAACAGACCATAGTATACCCAGTTATCACAGTTTCTGGTCTTTTATTAAATCCTTTGCCAAGTAGAAGCAATGTATGTGTGTAGACCCATGATACGCCTGCTGTTGTTGATTAACGTAGTTTGAGATCATCGCCACTTCCTAGATTAGATCCAGGACTAGGGTCTTGTTGTCTTCTTGCCTGCATTAATAAAGAAATATTTAGCATCAAAAAAAGGGAAGAGTATTTAGAACTTATCAGTTAATTCCTTCAGCATATTAACATGGCTAAGACCATAAAATTCAAAGGCACAAACTTTACATTTCTAGCAGTAACCAATGCATTAATTTCTAACATCACAATCATTCTTCCCCCGAATTCAATGGGTCCCCAGAACAAACAGCAACCTTACAGGAGGGCTGTGGACCCAGCAGTGGGGTACCCTCCTCCCTCTGGAAGGGCACAGAGCTCTGGCCTGGGAACAGGCAAGGCTGGTGCTCTGGAGAGTGAGCATGCACACATGTGCACACTCAGACTGTCTCAGAGACTCTCCTGCAGCCAGGCTGAAACGCTTTTCAGCATTGCTTTGATCATCAGCACCAGACTTCCAAAACAGACAACAATTTTGTCACTCTTCTTCCGAAATTGTTTTCTTTCCTGCGAAATTCCCTTTGTTAACCTTTTTCTGTAAATGTTTTCAGGATCAAGATTTTGGAGAGAAAGGCTACAGTGCAAGATGGCAGCACATGTTACATCACTACCAAATACATCTCCCCTCAGTATTTTTATGTGAGAAACATTTATTTTAGCTTTGTCTGGAATAAACACGATATATAAATACATATAACATGATACATGTAACACACTGTAACGATTTAAACTGTAGACTGACACACATTTTAACACTTGGGGTTCAAACACTGCATGCTTTTTTTTCCCTTTGGTGCACCTGTGAAGTTAACAATAATACAAAACTGAGAAACTCAAGTACTTATTACAGCCCTGTATTAAAAAAAAGTAATTCAAGTTCTCCTTTAAGTAAATTATTCTGTTAAACAGTTAAGAGTCGATGGCATTTTAAAGAGGAAGTTAAGGATAGTCAGTTGTAACAAATACCAGTCACCATAAAAGATACCACTATCTCTCTTCCTAGAGACTGCTTTCAAGTCACACAGACAAATGCTGCAGTTAAATACTATAAAATTCAAGTACAGCAGTCTTTTAAAGCAATACTTCAACTCTGGGAATGTCTAATACATGCTACCTGTTTTTTAGACATTTCAGTGCAGATACTTTATTTGTCTTGTACAGAATGAATAGCTGGCACCTTGGCCCACCACAAATGGTACCAGGGCCACCTTCTTAGCTGGTGGGACGCTTCACAACACAAGCATTATTCCATGTAGCTCCAGTAGTCTCACCAGCTGCTGTAAGTTGCCACATTCAAGGCTTAAAGAAAATAATTTTAAAAAAAAGCTCCTTTGAAAGACTTCTCGTATTTTATTGAAAGAGGCCGGAACAGACTTAACCCTCTGGCACATATTGCCAAAGCCATCTTCTCAAATTTAAACTTTTCTTTCTCTGTTCACTTCTTACTCCCTTATCTACTGTCCTTCTTGCCTGCCTCATTTTACACTACCAGTACAACTGGTTAGCTTAACCCATACAGAGAACTGTTTCTTTCTTCTCCCTTTTAAATACCGATTTGAAGTTACATTTTCATGTGCAGTGATTCCATTCTGATGTACACAGAGTTCATTCAATAAATCCCACTAGTAATCAGCCTGATCCCAGAGAATACAACTCCCTATTGCCCTTTCTTTAGTGGTTGTACTGCCATTCTTTTTTCGGAAGCACCCTATTTTAAATATCACAATTGCTACCTACTAAATTTACACATCCAGTATTGATGTCAGTTACATTTTAGGTATTTAGGGGTGAGATAATCTTCTCACTCTGCTCTATCTACACTGGTCATACTCCACCTAAAGGAAACAGTCTGCTTTTCCTACATGCAGAAGAACTCTGAATAGGACAACTGACGTCACTGCTGGTGCACAAACCCACAGATTTCTCAGTAATCTTTCTGAAGAATCGCATTAAACAGCCCTAATCACATGGAGTGCTGAAGATTTTAAGTGCTTAAGGACGTATTCCTTTCATCCCCTGAACCAACTTTTGCAAACTGCTCTCTTTGAAGAGATGCAGAATATTGGGAGAGACTATTTAATTGAGTTTCACATTATTTCCAAAAGCCAAATCATTCAACTTGGACAGTCAAGATCACTGTGGAAAAGTCAGCATGGGAAAGCTCACACTTTTTTTCCTTCAACAGAAAACTGTGCTGTGAAGACTTTTTTTAACACAAAATGGTTGTTCAATGAGTCTACATAGATACTGCCACACTAATTTAAGATAAATAAAAGCGTAACAGTTCCACTTTGCATACTTTTCTTCTATTGAACAGACCGTAACAAGATTTCTTCTGGTTTTAACTGCTGAAAGATAACAAGGCATGCACTGTCTTAGAAACACCAAACTCCTTACTTCTACCAATCTAGCTATCAATTTTATACTCTAGGTTTTTTTTACACTTAGCTAGAAAAATACAAACGAGTTAGTTGCTGCTATACTACTGCTCTAAAAGCAAGAGTTTCTTCAGAAAATGAATCATATGCACAGCAATTTTATCGTCAAATTTCTATGAAGACTCTGAGGTATGGGCATATGGTTGCATTTATGCTTTGCCTAAAGTGGCCTTTTCTTTCAAAACATATGAAAGAATTCACATGATTCATGACCTCACTGCTACTTGCAGATTTTGCAGAAGCCACTACTGAACAGCTACCAGATTTACCCTTTCAAGTGATCTGCAAAAGGCATGACAAATTACCCTCAAATGTACCAAAACCAGTCATTACAATCTCTTACACTAGTACATGTGGATAAAGGTGTAATTTTGCATTTCAGTAAGTGAGAATTTACACAAGCAACTGCAGCTTACTGGAATGACAGCTCTGCCTTAGACACCCTCCTTTACTTGTGCTATACAACTATACAGGAATATGCACATGTGAAACATGCTTATTCTACCAGCCACCATCCAGCCAAGGCATATGTGCATAGTATGGAACAACTACAACTATGTTCTTCATGCAGTAAAAAGTAAAAGTACCATATATGTGTATATATATACGTATGTATATACAATAAGCCCACTCATGAAACAGGAGAAGTCACTCTGTATTCTATTGCTTGTAGAAGCAAGCATGTTTCAGAGCGCCAGGCGTGGGGGTGGTATTTTTGTCTGCTGGCAATGGACAAAATACACTTCCATAAGAAATGCAAGAAGATACTTAATACTCACTTGCAGAAGGAGTGTGACTACCAGTATGGTAGAATGTGGCAGTTCTACTCAGTCCACTACAGGAACCTAAAAGTTCACTTTTGTAGATGTAAAATCTCAATTTCCACAATTCTCTCCATTTGAGGCCCCATCATCATAGCACAGGTAGTAAATCCTCTGAATTGCAGTATTTGCTGTGATTTTTGAAGTACTGCATACCTTGTGAAGCCATGCAGAAGCATGAGAACTACTCTGAGTGAATAATGAGCTCAGTTTGTCCAAGATTAAAGAGACTTGGTTCAATTAAGAAAGATGCATCTATCTTTGCCATGGGAAATGGAATCCTGTGGCATGAGTCACGCATAATGAATCATGAGAGAACAGTAGTTATTCATCTTATCTCAGCATATTTCATTTTTCAAATGCTGATTTTCAATTTGAAGGAGCACTACCTCAAATGTTATTAATCTGTTATTTAGCTGAAGGTTAACAACGTAAATTTTAAGTAGTATACAGATCCCACCAAGGCTGTGATTTTCCTAAAAATACATGTATTTTAACAAACACTTCCTTCCAAATATTCTGAAGTTGAGTAGTTAAATGTGATGGACACATAGGGAGCTTCAGTACCCGAAAATACTTCACACACCATTTTCAGCACACGAAGCCATGCAAATCTTCTGCAGTATGGAAGGAATTACACTGGCATTACATTACATCACCACAAGCCATTTAAAACCTCTAATGTTTGAGACAGTGTGATGACCAAGAAAGGAACTGCAGGAATGCATCTGGCAAAAACAAACATTTCAAAGCCTCCTCATGCTATTCTAGATTTATTCACCCTGAACTCACAATGCTGATGCCACAAGAGTAACAATATGCCAACTGAAAAAAGTTACTAACAAAACCATTTTAACTTGAGGGTACAAGACAAGAAGCTGCAATGCTTTTACACCTATGCTCTCTTCAACCCTGTTATCTGAGCTTTTCTCAAGCTTAAATATAGCCTGATTGGTACGAGCTATAAGTCCTACCAAGAGAGTGATGTAGTAATACTTGTATTAATTTTCTTCTTAATAAATTAGATAGCTTGAAATAATCATGTCATTAATTTCAGATTGTGACTTTTCTGGACAAGGATCACACTGGAGCATTTACATCTGTTCCTGGGGCACTTACAAAAAGAAACCTAAGGAAAATGGTGGTTAAGGATGGTGGTGCCCAAGCAGTTCCTGCAGCCAAGACAGTCAGACACTACCATCCTCCTCTGGCCACTCAACCCTGACCCATGCTGCAGTTGATTTGTGCATTTGACAGTGCTAATAGAACTCCTTAAGCTGGCTTTGAGAAAGAATCTGTAACTACTCCTTTCTGGTGCACATTCAGAGGCTTTCAATGTACCCAAGGAAACCAACTCCTTTTAACACAAGCTCATCAGGAAAAGATAATGCTGTTCTACCATGTGGTTTAAACGATAGCTCTGAGAAAGCAGAACTGGGAAAGCTGGAGGTAAATTTAGTAGGGATTGACAGGGCTGCCATGAAGACAGCCCTTCCTCTCGACAAATCACTTTAATACCAGCAGGCAAAACTGCAACCTCTTAATACTAGGCAGTGAAATCACAAGTACAACAATATGCACTGCATATATACCTTGGGACACTGGTGGACGCGGAAGGAGGAGAGAGGTAATTTGAAGAAGGGCTGTCACAAGGAGTAGTCAAAGCAAAGTCTCTCCACAGAGACCTCCACTGCAATTCTTTAATTGCATTCTGGCAACTCCATACTGCTGAAATGGACACAGCTTTATGTGCCTCAGCACCTGTCATCTATTTACTAAATAAGTGAAAAATCAGGGTATGTTATGAAAAACTAAACAGCGAACATTTGGATTCTCTTAGAAGGCCTGTCAACCTCCTAAGAAGGATTTAAATAGAATACCAAAACAAATCACAAACCTGAGAACTCACTGCAGATACTTTTCAAAAACCATACAACTGCAGAAAAAGAACAAAAAACCAAACAAAAAACAAAACAAAAAATCCTCAGCCAAAAAAAACCAACCTGGAACAAAGAGATTGCCACTCAAAAATGACCAGTTCCAATCAAGCACACCTCCATGTACGTCCTGCTAAGTGAAGCAGACCCAAATCAAGAAAAGCAAAAAACTGAAAGTTCTCTGAGCTGCTAGTTAGTAAGAACTTCTGCTGTAGAGGTTAAAATGCTAGCCATACCTCCAGTTCCATCACTGTTACTCAGTAGAAAAGTAGAGACAGAGGAACAGCTTTCTCAGAATTAAAGTCAGCAAAACCAGGCCACTACTACACAGTAAGAATGACAGCTTACGTATAATAGAGCTTTGGTCACAGTCACAGCCTGATGAAGCACCCTGTGTGCTTTCAGGTCTCTGTGGGGTTTGAATAGAGACTCTACCTCTCAATCTTCAGTTCTCAGTAGAGCTTTAGCTACAGCATCAAAGGGACCTCATCATCACTACAGATAATACCTACAACACGCTGGCACTCAGCAGGGGATATGTTTTTTTACCACATTCCCCCCAGGTGTAGCTATCAGTGTAAGAATTTGTGGCCCAGATAAATCCTCTGAAGCAGCCATTTCGCAGTCACCTCTCCTTTTCACTTGAACCTCAGAAGTAGTCTTTGTCTCAATTATAATGTCAAGCACCACTTAATGGAAAGAAGTCTCAAATTCGGTGAGAGATCTGGATGTTACCTTAAAAGCCTTGTAGAACAATTAATGTTATAAAGTCTATGCTGAAAGTCAAAATAAACAATTTTCTTGACAAAGGCCACAGATAAAAATCATTTAGCACCTACTTCCATCAAGATTTCCTTTCAAGCCTCCAACAATCTACTTCCTAGAACCAAAGTACTCTGCACTAAACACACACACACACATCCATCACGTTATATGCTGAGTCTGCTCTCCCACCACCAGTTGCAGAGAGTTATAGATGATAAGACCAGGCCAAAGAGCATAATTTGCTTCTCAGCCCTTGCCTGCAAACAGCTGCATCTCTGTAACTTTGTTTAAAAGCTATTATGAGGCTACAGATTCTGGTACCACCACATTGGTAACTGGACTAACAGCAAGCCAAGAAAGGAAGCAGCATGGCAAGTATACAGCTTAAGAGCTTCACTAAAATTTTTACTTTTGTATGAAAACTTCTTTTCCAAGGGGAAAAAGTGTAATTCTCCCTTTTAGAAAGTATTGTTTGAAAGCTGGCATAAAGGTTATAAATTTATAATTAATATTGATTGCCTCTAGACAGTATTTCTCTGTTGCTCAGCCCTTTTCTAACCTTCATTGACTGCAAGAAGACGCTTATATTACAGTATTGCCTGATTTGCAAGATTGATCTCTTCTGTACTACCCTCAGCATTGATTCTGTACAACACAAATTGGTTTTGTGAGATGTGCATTCCATAGCACTTTTACATACGTACCAGCTATTGAAAAGTTCTGGTAAAGAAACAATCTAGTCTTAACCTTACTGGCCTACTTTTACTACACTCACATTGTAGAGCCTTTTGAGGCAATGCATACTCACACACATACTTTATTTTCTATTGTGTTTTATTCACCCTGAATACAAACAAGTCAGATTATATATATATACATATACTCATAACACAAACACTTACACATACACAATCATAGACCAAGTCTGCACTGACCACCACATATGAAGAACTAGTATTTTGGGTTTCTTTCCATCCAAAAAGCTGCATTAAAGGTTATACTATTTTTATATTGTTGTCAGTTTGGGGAGCATGTGAACATAAAATATATAATTACACTCATTACAGATTAATTTTTGAGGGAAAAATAGCCCTCAAAATCAGAGAGTTTAATAAGGATGGGAGAAGGAAGGCAAAAAAAAACCAAAACCAAACCCACCAATGTTATCACAATACTGCATTCTCTTCTGAAGCCAGTTCTGTTTGACAAAAATTAGAGCATTTATATACACACTAGTCATTTCATCCTGAATTCCCCCCCTTTTTTTTTTAATAAAAGAGAGGATAATGTCACTGTCTAGTCTTGGAAGAACAGGAAAGTTAGTTCTACTACTTGATTTTCTCTCTTCTTCTTCCCCAACACAATGAAGGATTTTAAATAAGAATTTCATGCAGTTCTGTAAAATGACTCTGCTTAGCCATTAACATAATTTATATTTAGCATAAGCCCACAACCAGACAGATTGCTAGACTAGACTGTATCAGGGAAGAGCAAACCACTCTGCCTCTTTACTCATGGTGTTGCTAAAATAAAGTGCATGGCAGTAGCATGGGAAATGAACACCACACAGAAAAATGACTTAAAAGATGCTGGTTGAACAAAATTACATTGGAAAATTGAGAAGAGATCCAACCCTCCTCCAAAAATGGAGTATCTGAAAAATATCCTTGGCCAAGCTCAAGAGTAACAGAATAAGACAAACTATGAACTCAAACAGATCACTTGAAAAGTGAAGTTACAGTTTGCCTGTACAAAACAAACTTTTAGGAAGACAACTATTTGCACACATTAACACATGAGTTGGCCTCTTCTCTTTACCTACATAAATCCACCGCTTTATACCTGCTGCTCCACTTAAGAGCTGCAGGAGGCACCTGCTTGCCGCTTTTCCTGACTGAACACATGCTGTTACTTTCTATGTATTCCAATTTCATCAAGTCAGAGATGTTTAACTCTCTCATTCTGGACAGTGTAATGCATTTTGACCATGCTACTATGGCCAGAACACCAAATAAAAATCAGAAGTTTGTGCTGGAAGACTCTGGTACATCTAGACAGCAACCTCACAGTGATTTCTGTAGAACACTTCTTATCCTGACACTAAACTGTCTTATTCATATTGAAAACACAGCAAAACGACTAGTACTGACTATCCCCTTGCATCTCAGTTGAGAAAGAAGTAGTGAAAATTAACCATCTGACTTGCTGATACTCCTTTAGCTTCCTCACTCTCTTCTGGTAGTTTGACAAAGGGAAACGTACAAATACTTCAAGTTCATATACCTGTTCAGTGGCATCAGTTCCAGAACATGTCCCTAAAGAAATGGCACTGGACCAAGTTCCCTGTTGCACTTGCTTGTGGAAAAAGAATTTTCCCTTAGAGGTATGAAGCCACTAATACTGCAACTTGGCCAAGTTGCTCAGTGTTCCTGAACTGACAAGACTTCACACAATCATTTATTTTTACCATAGACTTCAAATGGGGATAAAGTCTTTCCTCATGTGTATCATTAAACATTTACTGTCTCAGGATTCCAACGTCTTTGTAGAAGTTAAAGCCATTGAAATTCATTACTAACTTTGAATGCATTAATTAAAAACACTCACTGACTTCACAAGCATCTTTGAAACAAAAGAATCCTGATCAGAGAGGCAGGATCTGCAGTTTCTGATGTGACCAAGCTATGGACATTGAGAGAAAAACCCCAAAGCATCTTGTATTGAGAATTAAACTATTGAAAATACAACAGAACACTTTCCATCTCAAAAGCATTAAATCTCAATGAAAATTCCTAAATCCAGTCATACCTATTTTCATTAGGGTGCTGTAACTGCACAGAAATCTTATCAAGTTCTGGAAATTCAAGCACAAGCTACCAACCACTACTGATTCTGCCCTCAGATGCAAAGAAAATGTTAATTAAAATAAAAGATCTGGTGTGCCAATGAACTCATCAATGGAAGTGACATTAGGTGATGAAAGGAAGGCAAAGAAACATTACAGCACTCAAGAGGGTTTTCTTGGTGGTGTTTATTTTGGTTTTTTTTTTTTTTTTTAGGATACTTAAAAACTGAAATTAGTACAGTGATTATGCCCTAATTCTTACTGCACTTGCTATTCCTCCCACCTTTAAGGTATCACCATTCTAATATCCAATGCCCCATACAAGCCACTTGTATTGTTTCCAACAGCTTTCACTTGATGACTCCTAGGCAACAATATACCACTTTGTTTTAGAAACCTACAAAGAGACTTAGACTAGGGAATGTTATTTATACAGCCTCTTTTCTGTGTAAGGAAAGAACTGAATCTGATCATTTTCATATGCTGCCAGGCTTCGGGTGGGTAAATGTTTCCAAAGAGCTGGCGCCTCTGTTTTGAGTAGGAGTGGGTAGAATATTGCAGGATTCCCCCTCCCTCCCCCACTGAAGCTGAATCTGGTCTCTATTAAAGGCATTTTAGCCATAATTCTGCTGTCTGAAATATCTTGATTTTATACAGTGTTGCAATTCCTAAAATAATCATTAACACTGATGAGATCCTGTTCCAAGCCTGGCAATTCTGAGTTTTACTGCCCAAGCTTAGCAGGAAACAAAAATTTTCAGTTTTAGGAATGACAAAAGATGTAGAACTATCATATTAAAAAGATTATGCTGAGGGGATCTTCATCTGAGTGTAGTATAAGAGGCATAAAAATTCACTCAGCACACTCAGAACCTACCTTTTCTAGCCATAAAAACCTTCAAGTACAACCAAAGGTACTATTTCACTTTTGAAATTACACAAACACAGTTTGGACTAATGTTTTTATAGCTGTCAGCAACACAATTGTCAATAGCATACAAACTGACCAAGCATGTAGGCATTGGAAGATTTTATACAGGCCATAAATACAACACAGGAATACACATCTCTACATTACTTTCGATTCAGAATTCTGTATGATGATCATGTGCACCTTATGTAAGGGCTTACTGATTAAAGTTCATTTGATTCTCCCCTAGACTGCATTAGAATACAACTGAAGTGAACATCAGAGAAACAATGGTTTAGAAACCTGATTCCTCCTTAGGAATGCACTGTAAGTCTATCCCAGCTTTCTCTTCGGCCCTACCCCAAAGATCACAATTTTTATTCAGTCTTCAGATTCAGAATGCAAAATCTCATCTGTAAACGTTCCAAACACGTGGCCAAACATACAAATGAGAAACTGAAGCGTAAAAAAACCAACTACAGAACTACGAGTAACTGAGGAAACAATCTCTTGGTAATACATACTAAACATGTACAGGAAAATATAAAGTATTCATAACAATATTTCAGTTATTAAAAACCTGTACTCGACATCACAGATTTGAAGTTACCTTTTGACAATATTCTTCATTCTCTTTAAACATATTTCAAGTGAGCGATTTTTCCTTTTTTTCCTTTCTGTAGGTGATCTGAACTGGTGCTTTAGAGCTGGGGCAATGACCATTGCTGCTTAAGGAGAAAATGTCTACTGGCAGCTAAGAAGAATATAATTTAATTAATCATTCATTAAAAGCCAGAATCTTCCCATAAGTTACTGAATCAAGCTCCTGCAGCTGGCCAGGGATGTTACTTTTTGTGTCTCAGCGTCACAAGTTTTGACCTCTGCCATAAAGACCCAGATGCCCAGTACTACCTCAGTCTCACAGTTTAAAGAGTTCTTGCATATCCTAGCTGCAAATAAGCATTTTCTACACTTGAAGGAAAGAATAAATCTCACAGAGCTCCAGAATTTATTTCAGGAAGCCGCATTCTTTTTAAACCTTCAGCACTCAGTAAGCACATGGCAGCTTCTTTGTAGTAACAGGAGTGGGGAAGAAGGGCACACTTTAGTGAAAACAAAATCAAGTTTGAAGTAAATTGAGGTCAAGGACATAGGATGGGCTTGAAAGCTTCTACTGTGTTGCTAGAATTCAGCCAGACTGCCAAGGGGCTTCATGAACAGCTTTAAGTTAATTCCACCTTCCTGATAAACTGAACTTACAAGCAGGCTCCAGCTCTGCTTCGACAGAGGTGGAACAATGCAGGTAATCTTGCTGTTGCTCCAAGGATCCAGTGGCAGAGAGGCCTCCAAGGCAGTGATTTTACCTTAGAGCTGATATCTGACCTGACTACACCCGTGTTTGCAAGGAGAGGCACACCAGCCATTCCTTGAAAGTGAGAGGTACTGTTCTTTGCATCTGCTTTTTCTCCTCTCATTCTCATGCTCAGTGTTTTCCAATTGTACTTGGAAGGGAAGAAAGCCTGACTAATAATCTCAATTAGTCATAAGGATGCCAGAAAAGTAGCTTAGTAGTAACAATAACTGAATTTTCTAAAAACCTGAGAAGCAGCATATTGATCACATTTGATTATAGTAAAATCAGGCTGTACTGATGAAGCAGGAAATAAACCCCACAAAGTTAGTAAGGGAAAGAAAACTGAACTGCTGCCGTTTTCTCCCTACAGCCTGCCTTAACTTGCAAACTCTTCTTACGTATTACCCATCCTCTTACAGCTCTTGCCTTTCTAACATGTCAGAGCAGCTGGTTTCCATTCTCTTTCCCGGTTCTCTTCGCTTGATCCCACTAATATCTGCTCTCATCAAGAGGGAAAAAGATTCAAGACCATGGGGCCCTAGAAAACCCAAGAACAAGACAGGGGGAACTATACAGGTGAAATAGAAGAGTAAGCCTCCCTGACAGTAAGAAAAAGGTGAGAGGAAAATAAAACCAGCCTGTAAAGAAAGCAGACTGTGGCATCTGTCTAAATACCCTGGTAATGCTTCCCACAGCATAAGGCAATGAGCTACAGAATTACATGCCCACAGCTCCCAAAGCCTTTCCTGTGTTTGTAAGAACTGCATGGCGGAAAAGATCCCTCTCTGATATTAAAGAATCAGTTGAGAGAGATACCACAGCTCTGTGATCAAATGAACTGAAATGTACCCTTGATGCTTAAGCACCTGCAAAGATTATCCACAGAAAGAATGAAAGGACAAAATCAAAGAATTCTTATCAAAACTTCCAAAACTTGAAATTCATTTTACAAGTTGAAACCAATGTATTTTGCAATTTTTAAACAACATCAAACAGCAAGCACACAAACAGTAAGACAAATAAATGGAAACAAATCTGAAGTTTTGGGAAAGTACTAACCAGTTACTGACAGCAGCTGTGAAACCCTCACCTCCATTTCCTCACGATGAGACCTGTCTCTATCCTCAAATTCACGAGTTCTCCGCCGAGCTTCTTCAAAGGCTTGTTGTGCCAATGCATCCTCCTGCTACCAAACCAGACAACAGAGTGACACGAGAGGCTATCCTCATTTCTACCAAATCACATTTCTTTTGAATTTTAGGGATCACTTTACAGCAATAACAAGAATGTCCTACAGAATCTGCTAGGACACAAACCAGTTCCAGCAAATGCCAATATAGGTTAATGAAATAATACCCACCTTCATCACTGCAGTAGAGATCCAAAGCTGCAATGCAGCTGCTACTAAAAAACATTTTCAAAGGACACCTGCTGTTCCAAATTAGTTTAAAATGCCGCTGTTTTCTTTTAAAGCTAGAAATTCTCAAAAGTTACGTGAAAGACGCAATGCATTTTATTCTTATGAAAGTCATTCTGAAGGCAGTATTCACAGGTATGTCTAAGACAGAGTTCATCAGTATCATTATATAAAATAATACTAATTATCTGTCATTTAAAAAATAAACTTAATTATCATTCATTTAAATTACAAACCAAAAAACCACTCCATTTTACCAAAAGCTGCTGAAGGTGCATCAGTAGAAGTATTTGTGATCCTTACATAAAATTCAATTGTTGAAGCTTAGATGCATAAGAAAATGCAAAGCAGAAGCTATTCCTCTACTAATTTGTGCACATTCCCATACAATACAGAAGGAACCTGTAGGTTTGTCAACCCTGTTGTTTTTTTCCAACAATGGCTTTTGAACAGGAATGCATTTATAATGCAAAAAAAAAGTTTTTAAATAAAGTGTTACTAATGTATAACCCATTCTTAACTGGGTTACAAAAAAATTCTCTTAAAGAGACCTTTTAGCCCAAATTTTGCTCAGAATTAAAATAGATGGCTCTGTTCTCCAATAGAATTTTCAAGTGTTCAGAATGGAGGAGACAAGTCTAAAGAGGTTCCACGAAAGAGTAAGGGATAAAATGTATGGGGTTTCCCTCCTCCCAACTCCTCAGCTATACTTCCTACTACTAACACGGCTTATGATTCCCACATAAATGCAAATGGTTTTTTCAAGTTAACAGTTTAATTTTAAGGAAGTAAAATCCTAACCTTGACTGTTAGAGGACACAAACATGTTAAGAGCCCAACTAGGGATTAAGTACATACACTTTTTAATTTAAGATAAAGCATCCCTAGTCTGAGAGAACATTAAATTGCCTTTTTTGCCGCTGGCACAATGGTGCACCCTGAAGCTACTTTGTGAAATGATGTGAATGAGTGCCCCCCGTGGCCTAACACACTTAAATACAAACATCTGCCAACCAACAACTCTGCACAGACATCTCCCCAGAAAGCTGTATCAAAAGGCAATGTTTAAAGCTGCCAATAAGATAACATTTTAACACTACCTACTATTTTTGAGAGTAGAATTTGGCCCTTTACAGCTATCTTAATGTTTGCACATGCATAGAAACCAAGGTTAGACAGTGGAAAGTAAATTTGTTCTTAATAATGCAGCAGGATAGAGATAAGATACATAAGCTTGTCTCCAAGATGACTACAGAAAAGATGGCTTATTTCTTATTTACAAACATTACACTCTATTTCTTTTTACCCTATTTTTAAACGTACTTAAAGCCAATTTTTTAATACAAGACTATTGCATTTTACCATCATTTAAAGTGGTCATGAAATAAAAGACTAACATATAGCCTCAGCCAGAATATTGTAAAATATTTCAGTCATAACCAAAAGAAACTAGATTAGAAATTCATAAGGAAAAAAAACCAGTATGTTGACATCTAGAACGAACACATGTTAACAGCTGAAACACTGGTTTACTAATGTCAGATAAAAAGGTAAGGGGGAAGCATAAGAACTTATTTTTTTAAGAAGAAAAAATTCTGCTCTACTGGTGATAACAGAAACCAACAAACATCTCAGGATCTTGTACAACAAGAATCTAACAATTTTTTTTTCAAATGTCACTCAAATCTAGTAATTATAGCACAGTGAATTGAGCTGTGTGAGACCAAGTAATTTAACCACCTTGGTTTTAATCAGTAAAAATGCTTCTGGTATGAATCTATTCAGAAAAAGCAGCAGCAAAACGTGAGCTATATCAAGATGAGAACAGAACAAAATAAACCCCCCAGTGCAGACAAAAAAAAACCAAGAGAAGCTCAAACACCCCTCCTCCACTCATGCACTTCTCTCCTGCAGCACCCTGGTAAGAGAAAACACTTCGTGAGAACAACCACCACTTTTAACTACTCATAGCAAGAATGCCCTATTACAGAAGAGACACAAAAATGCCAAAGACAGAAACAGCCTTTTGATGACCCTCAAGATGAATATCAAATCCAGGGAAATATCAGCCCCAAATGGGGAAGATACTCAAGCGCATATACAGAGCTTTGTGTGTGTTAGCCAAATGAAGTCTGAACAAGCAGCTGAATCTGGGCCTCTTATAACAAAAAATAAGACAGCTTAGTAGTCAGACATGAACAGGCTGTGAATGAAACGGAAAGAATACTAGCTTAAAAGTTAAATTTTAAATACTTCACTGTCATGCACGTCTTTTCTCTTTCTGAAACATTTTTGACCTGAAGGGTAATATAATTTCCAAAGCATGGCAGCAAAAGAAAATTTATTCTTTCACCGTATTAGTAAGCAGTAAAAGATAGGAAAAATGCAATAGTTTTTCAATTTCCATTTAAGAAAGGTTTTTCATATTAATATTTAATATTAGCATTTAAATATTTAATAAATATTTAAAAATTCTTTTATTGAAGAGTTTCTATTTGCATAAGAGAAAGCCCTCTAGAAAACAGAAGTAGAGGGCGAATATGGGGGTGTGTCTGAATGCCAACGGGACTTCTTGTTACAAAAGTGGGTACCCACAGGCACACTGCACAGTACGAGGCACTTAAACCCATTCTGGCATCAGTGTTATTTTGGTTTCAAAGTCAGCAGTTAGGTCAACTGTCATTAGCAGTATTAAAGCAGTTATAAAAAAAGGAAGCAAAATGACAGATATAGGAAAAAGGAAACTGAAGAATGTAGAAGATTGCCCAAACGTCTACAATGCTGACAAATACAAGGGTGCACCTACTTTTGCGTCTCTAGTGCCTGATGACACTGGGAATTCTTAGGTACTACTACTGTAGCATATAAGACAACCAGTGACGTCCCTGCACCCACTGAGATGCACAGACCGAAGATAAATTACAACTGCAACTGAGTGCAAGCGTATCTCTGTAGAACCGCTCCAGCTCAGCACCCAGTACTCAAAACTCAGCAAGCCCTGACACCTAAAAGCATGCAAACATCCCCCTTCCCCCCAGCAAAAAAATAAAAAAAAATCCCAAAACACCCCAAACACAACAAAACAGCTAAATAACATGCTCAGTGCACAAACACTCTGAAGGCAACAGAAAGGAATTCTCAAGTGTAGTTAAAAAAACATACACAAAACCTAAAATAATCCAAGCGCATGCAAAGACATTTATCAGGAAATAAAAAAAAATAAAATTGAACCCACCAGTCACATAACCACCCTTTTTGGAAAGGTTCCCACTTTTTTTCAGGAACTACTCAATTCTGGAGAAGAATGACATTATCTGCTTCTGAGGGCTCATCCAAATCAGTCTTGTCTCAGTCCAGAAGTTATGTGATTTAAGTGTTAAGTATCAACTTCATAGCTGGAGTTCAAGAACCTCTGCATTTATTCTGTACAGTCCTCAGGGGTCTACGCCTCACCTCACTGTGGAAGCTGTTACAGTCTGAAGGTCTTTTAATGAACAGCATCTACAGCAGTTAACTCGCCAAGAAGCACACTGGAACCTGGCTAGCTCAAAATGCCAGCACCCAGCTTTGGAAGAAGTGAGTGCCACAGCAAATAGCAGCATTACAGTAAAAGCTTGGTTCTGTGGCTTTTCTCAAGGATTAACAAAAGAAGGCACTGAATATTCTCAGAATAGCATTGCAAACCCTCTCTTTCTAGGCATCTTGAAGAAGGCTTGCAAGGCTGTGACTATTTCACAGACACTATCTGGACACAAAGTATTTCTACTTAACCCAGAACATAGGCACAATGACATGATCTCATTAATGTGCAAGTTGGCTCCTTAAGCTTGGGAGAGGCAAGGCACCCCAAAGCTTGCAGCTGTGCCTACCTCCATGTAAAAAAACCCACAAATCCTTGTATACAGACTCACTTTGACTTTGCCTTCATATAGTTCTAACATTTCTAAATTACCAAACTACAGAAATGAACTGCTGAGTTCACCACAAAATAGATTAAAATCATTACTACACCAAATTTACTATTCACTGTGTGGAAGCCCCCACAAACCTGGTGCTGCTAGTTTTAGTATCAGTTTGGTAGCTTTGCTACAAAGCTACATCTCAAAAGCAAGGATGTATCTCAAGTCCTGACTAAATTAAGGAACCCTACAGCTGAGTAAGTGAACCTTATGTATGTGATAAGTACTTAAAGTTATTTCCTCTGTGTTTACTTTGCTCTTGCACGCATCCAAAGATTAAGCTGCTAGACAGTCACTTTGGTGGTGGAAGTATACAGGAAGTACGTTCTCAAAAATGGCCATAACTCAGCAGAGCAGAGACTACCACTATTAGAGATGATAAAACCCTATTCATCCTCCCCCATATGTAATAAAACAAAAAGCTACTTCAAAACGCCAAACACCCTAAAATAAACAGCTAAAACAGATAGCCAGTTGAATCATTACATATTAAGAGACACAGCTTTTCAAATACTTCAAGAAGTACTACTATAGCATAGGAACAGTGCTAAATCACCCACAAAGCTGTAAACTACGGATGATTCCTGTCCCTAATATTTTGATCTCATTTAAAACACTAGTTTAACTACAAACACTTATTTCTGAACTTCCACACTGTGAGTTTTCTTTGGAATTAGTACTCAAAGTGCTGGCAGGAAACAAGCACATTAGAATGTGTGATCACTACCTGACTGCATGTTTCCTTCCAGAACAGAAGAATGTCTAAGGCACAGTAGCTATAGGCAGGCTTTCTTACCTGTGCTCTCTCTTCATCAAATTCCAGGCAGCCCATACCATCCAGTCTCTGGAGATCTATCCAGCCTTTCCAGATTACACAAACACCATTAAGAATCATAGGTGCCTTCAAGTACACCTGAAATAAAAGCAAAATAGATGCTATAAATTTAAAAGCATTTGCACACATGCCTGCACAGTGACAATACTGATGCAGGAGGCTTCTATACATATTCTCAGAAGGACTTCCAAACCATCTGGTAACATGAGACTCCACTTAACAGTTTCTCCTGCCTCCTTTCCAAGAACTTGTCATAATCAAGTGAGCACTGTAACTTTTGCGTACTGTACTGGATGGAATAAATTTAAGACATGTTCTCATTTTAAACTGGCTTGCACCAGGATTTGGTTAGAATTATGTTACTGCTTACAGTTAAAGTAACTGTTTTGCCTGTCGGCTTAGCTCCATATCACAAAGAAAGTGGCATGCTGCCAGTCAGGGAGGATTCTTTACAGCACATTTAAATGGTTAAACCAACACATGCTTTCCTATTCCCCAGCAGCACTGGACTTCATCCCAATACATGAGCTCTTTCAACAAAGAACAAGCACCAGTTTCAGTCATCCTCAAATTTACCAACTACTCAGAGTTTTGCAAAATACACTATACATACACACACCATGCTAAAATTAGGCTTCCTGTGTCTACCCTACCATTTGTGAAAGGCTTTCCAATAGAGGTACCACCACACGATCAAACCCCATCTGCAGCATCAATGTGCATACAGTGCCTTCAGCTGCAGCAACGAATAATGCATGAGCTTAAGGCCCTACATCTTAGATAATGGCAGATGATAAAGTGACTTAAAGCAGAAGTATTTCCCCTTCCAAAGACCAGAGATTAATCTCCACACAGGAAATTTAAAAAGAAGCAAATACAACAGTAAATGAGTTTGACTCCTTATATTTAATGACAAGAGTCTTAAAAAAAAAAAAAAAAAAAAAGTCCACCACAGCAAAATTCCCTACATTGTAAAGAAAAAACAACTCTCACAAGTCATTTCAGCCTACTTGGCAAGGCAAAACCCCTCATGGAACAGAAGTCTGTCTATGCTGAACTGACAGAGAGGCAAACCATGCATGCAGGCCTGCACCCTCTTCACATTTAAAGACCGCCTAAGCATTCAAAACCTTATTGAGGCTTTTCAGTCTTGAAGACTGACCCAGCTAGGTAGGGGAATTTTCACACAGCACCTCCTGTAATAGTTCTAAAGTCATCCTCTGCAAACCCTCAAAGTATAATTGATGTTTAGCGCTACGCTGCATTTCAAAGCGCCCCAACTGTGCCAACTTGCTCCGTTCCATGCTCATCAGCTAAGGTCACTCAAGCAGAAAAAGCAAAGTCTTAGAGCCACAGGAGGTACAGAAGAAACATAAGCCTTCCTATCACTAAGGCTGTCCTGGTAAAACTTAAGTACTGAACAACATGAAAGGCAACCCATAAGTGGAAGAAAGGGAAAAACTAACAAAAAAACAACTGACAAGCATATGTTGTTTGCCAAAGAAAATATACATTTAATCTCCAAGTTTGATTTTTACAACTTACCACACTTCAGTATGAAGTGACATACTCTAGAGGTTTTTAATTAGTAAAAACACGCAGTAGCTTAATGATTAAGTAAGATTAATTCAAGCATATCTTCTTCCTATCAGCTCTCCTACTGCAGGGTCTCAACTGAGAAGAGCAGAGTCATTTTCTATCCTTTATTCACAGACTAGCTATGCAAGTCATCACACCTATGTCTTCTGTGATGACAGCATACTATGCAGAGCGCACATGAACCAGCCAAAAGCCTTTGCAAGCAGAGGTGTCAGAACCAGCATGAGTAAGACATGGACTACCAGGAAACCACCTCCCACAGCCCTCATTTCAAGATTGTTTCAAACATATAAAATACAACATTACTCCCTTTCAGCACCATCTTTACTCATTTATCTCACAAGAAATAAATGAAGTACACACATTCAATTTAGCAGATGCACTTAAGTAGTTTAAAAGAGGTTGTTAGAATTAGTAAGCCTTTCTCTTCTAAGAAGAATGCAGAATAATTACAAAGAAAAAAGCAGCATCACTCAAGTATAGGTCTGTAAAGGCAAAACACCCTGTATCTAATGCAAGTTACTTTTTGAGGAAGCAAACAAGCATTTTGCTGATGAATCTTTAAGGGTTTAGCTTTCACCTAGCCTCTCCTACTCTTCTGACCCACAAAAGCCTGGGGCAGCAAAAGTTACCTAGGACTTCCTGCAGATGACAAAATGTAGCTGTTCAGTTAAACAGTTTGCTTGTTTCCTCCACAAGGAGTACTATCCTAACACTAACTGCTTTGCTTCAGTGGCTGTTCAGTCACCTTTATCACTGTCACTACCAGTGCATTGTATGCAAACTTCATACTTAGTGCAACAGCAAGTAGCTTAGATGGAGCTGTGGAGGGCTCAGTAGTCCCAGTCCAATGCCTAAGTATCACCTGCAAGACTGAGCAATGACAAAAATTCTATGAAAGTCTTCAGAAGTCAAGGGGGAAAAGGGAAACAATTTGACAGAGGTGATGTGATTACTCATGCCTACTATCTGTCCCAAGCATGCTGACCAACAACTGAGCTGCAGACAGAGCAGCTGGGGAACCTCTGGCGTTCAGCCTAACCTTTACAGATAAAGTACTCTGCCACTGCTCCCGAGTTAGAACCCCACACCATTTGGTAGGTCTTCGAAACTCAGAAAATACGTAGTTTTCAACTCTGAAAGGCTGAATTCATAAGCATGATACTTGAGTTTTGAAAAATACTGTATCATCATCCAAACTTAGTATAACTCACATTGGAACCAGACGTGCATGTGCAGGAACTTTTCTCTCATTAAAACACACAATAAAGCACACTGGTGAGTTTTCCTTAATTTTAGAGAAAGGAATTTAGACTCCTTTTCCCCAGTCTCCTCTTTCTGGAGAATGGAAGCCACCTAAGGCTATTGCCAAAACAGTTTAACCATAGATCGCCTTCTTTTCAGATAAAAGCCTTGCTGGTTCACTTTCAATTTCCGAACTTCACAGAATTACTAATAAATTACTGCTCTTGTCTAGGAGCTCATGATCTGTTATGGCATCTCAAAATCCAGCAGAGCTGCTGTCTAAAAACTTGTATAAGCTGCCTTAAGACAGTCACAGTAAAAAAACAAAGGAAAAAGGCACATTATTTCTACAAAGACAACACCTTAGTACTAATGACCTATACAGTTTGATTAGAAGTAGATAAAGGATGTCTTTGTTAAAGTAACTCTTTCAAGGTTTTGTTGCTAACCCCGTTTTAACTGTGTTTATATAGTTCTATAAACCTTACCCACACCTCTGCGTGCTTTTTGTAATACCCAGAAGTCAGTCCCAGAAAACTCCAACCCTCAAGTGAAAAGCACTAGAGAGCAGCAGGGAGGAGGAAGGGTTGGAAGCGAGGCAATTACCAATTTCATATTCAGTGAATGAATTTAATTCTGTGGAAAGAAAGACCATTACAGGAGGAAGGAATATTTTGTACAGCTGCTTCCCATCACAGTACAGTCCATCCTACAAACCAAACCAAGTACAGCATTACTGACAATGATAGCAGACAGCTATGTAACTAAGTACTATTATACATAACAATGCATATGACACAGAGTAAGTTCTCCTTAATTTTGTACCTTCATTCTCCACACACTGGCACAGCCAAAGCTAATTAGTTTGACAGATTTTGAGACATAGGTAAAATGTCACATATTAATATCTGCAATTTTCACTAGCTTACACCAGCTGTTTGTTCTGGTGGCTGTTTTACACAAGTTTCATTTCACTTCAAACCGCATCTTCCATTTCAGACTCCTATTAAAAAACAGAGTAGCATTAGATTATTTTTTTTAATGAGAAAAGTAGACATGTTACTTCACTGGAATAGGCTTTTAGTGTTAGAATAAGTATTCTGCTCACTGACTTAACTAACAGCAAGAGAAAACACTCTTATTTCCTGGCAGATTATCTGGATGGAGGACGAACAGCACCATCAACATGAGAAGAAGCTGCATGAATATGCTAGGGTCTTAAGCTGTGTTCATGCTTTCTCTGCCTGCCAGCTGGCATGGTCTCAAAGACACTCCTTCAATATCTAGTCTCACCTTGGTTTTTATACTCTTTCAACTAGTCTATTTCTTTTCATCTGCATTTAAATCAGCAACTTACCTGCCACTACAACTACCTAGGAGTTAGCTTTGCTGTTAAAAATAGGCAGGGATATGGCTTCTGCAACACCATTTGTTCATGATTTAAAAACCGAGCTTGATTTGAATATAGAAGCAGAGGACAATTCTCCATGTTTAAAAAAAAAAAAAACAAAAAACACACAAAAAAAGAAAAATCTGCTTTACTTGTGCACAAGATGCAAAATCTCAGTTTCACATCCTATTTTAGTCCTCTAGTAAATCCTTATCTCACAACACCAGGGTATTTAACTGATATGTTATAGATGTACTATCTGTACGCTCCATCCACACATCCTGCAGTTACAGAAAATGTTCCCTCTCCCTAAAGCAACCAAGCCATTTCCTTCCTCAGAGATTGCACGCAGTCCTCACCACCCGCTGACTAATGAATCAGCATGCTTATAACAGCCACTGCCACAGATGAGGCC
>JAOEHY010049667.1:27308-45869 GCA_025447955.1 Psilopsiagon aurifrons
ACCAACTTCCCCCCCCCCCCCCCAGGAAACACCAGTTCCCAGTGAAGAAGCATTGCAGTCCCCTCCCTCCTGTTTTCATTTTCCCAGCACACAGGCGCAAAACACATTCTTTCAGAGGCTCAGCTCTGACTCAGCCTGCCTCACCACACACATCTGCCCATTCACAACAGCGCACAGAAGCTGCCTCTCTTTTGCTTGAGCCAAGTACACACGTCCCAGTTTTGATCCCACCTTCCCCTGAATCGCACCCCACTTTTTGAATAGCTCAGCAGCAGCCTCCCCAGTGACTTCATAGATAAAACACTCACCACTAAGAAAGGAACAGCTGTAAACATTTACTTCAAGCAAGAAAGATGTTAAATTGGTTAAGGCCAACCTCGTCATTTCCACTTCTCTTGGTATGGTCTGTATCCACTGCCAAATAAAAACAGACTACCTAATTCAGAATACCCAGAGAAGAAACTATACATTCATCCTTCTCCTTTAATAGGAATTTTAAAGGAGTATATATACATTTTCATAAACAAAATGCAGTGATCTTGCCATACAGATTTGGCATGACTTCTGAGATGTAAAGCTAGAGTCAGTCCCCCATTCCCCAAACACTAAAACACTTGCATATCATATTCAGAGAAGGCTCACTAGCCTGGGTTCCAGAAAGGGGCTGGAACATCAGAAAGGCAGCAATCTATTAAAAAATTCCACAACCTCCTCCTCCACCTCCCAAGCCCCAAAAACCTTTTCTAAAACTTTGCAACAGAACCTATGCACTAAAATCATCGATTATTTGGAGAACAAAATACAATAATACCTTCACTAGTGTTAACAACTAAAGCTACAGCAAAAGCTGACAGCTCCACACCAGACTTCAAACATTCAACATGCATATTTGAAAAAAAAAAAACCTAACAAAAATCAAACAAGTCATGGACTGAGTTTACAGCATTTATCAGGTTTTGTAGGTTCAATTCTGAAACAAAACTTTAGTAATATAGATTAAGCTGGGAACAGAACAGTAAATAGAAACAGTTGCAAAGAATCACATTTAGAAAGTCACTATGAGTGAAACAGACCTTTTAGTGCTTTTAATCTTAGAACGATATACACATCACTGCAAATCCTGAGAGCCCAGAACTCCAACAGATTTAGATCAAGCCTTCTGTTCCATGTCTCAAAGCATACTACTGTTCCCCCTTGAAACACAGAATGTTTTCTAAATTATCAAAACATACATCTTGACACAACCTCCACTATGTGAAAATGAGGTTTCATTAAAATTTTAACTTTATACTATGCTGTAAAAACACAAAGGAAGTGACGCTTCCTTACCAAGAGCCTTTCCTGAACAGCTGTACTTGGATGACCAAGCTGTGGCTTTCAAGATGAGTAAGTTTCTTAAGGGCAGCACATGTCACAAGCGTATCACTCCACTGGTGACAGGCCCTTGCTGCTCAGATGTGGCACTGCCAGGATGGTGCTGGACACCAAGCTGGGCACAGCAGACCCTACAGAGCCCAGTGCTCCTCTGCTTGTGACCTGGATCCTCCCTGGAAGTTCCTCCTGCCTTTCTGCCATCACACAAAGACATTTCACTTGCAACTTTAAGACTACGTAATTTGGAGAGGCGGGTAACATCAGGAACGACATGGCTTGCTGCAGTGCAAGTAGTTTTTGGAAAAAGTCCTTTTCAATTTATCAGCTTTCTTCTTTCTTCTGCGCTACTTGCACATGCCGTAACACCAAAAAACCACAACCAGAAATAGCCCAAAAAACAACCATCCATGCACTAGTTTCCACAGGGCAGAAGAATTTCTGGAAAGAAAGTTTAGCAGTCAAAATTACATAGGGTTACTCTACTTCATCAGCTATGACAAAGGTCGACCCAAGCAAACCCACAAATACTAAAACAGCATTGCTTGCTAACGCCTCAATCCAGACTATTACACTTAGAAAAAAAGGAGTAAAGCTCTAGATACAGTCTAGTCTGTACTAGAATCTTAATAGCAACAAGTAAAGACAGCTGAGAACAGGACTAAAATTTAACTATTATTTGCAGGGGTTTGTTGTATATAAGCAGTAAAAATTATTAGATATTTTAAACCCCTGTATTTTTCCTCCCTTTATTATTGTTCTGCTGCTTTTGCTGTTAGTCTATAACTCAGAAACATCTCTGATTTAGTGTGACCCTTATCAAAATACTGTACCTGCCAGGCTCAGGAGTCAGAGAAATACAATTTGCCTTTTTTTAAAAAATCTAAGTTTTAGACTCTTAGAGGCATTTCCTCCCCCGTTATGGAAGCCTATCAAATTAAACTTACCTAGATATAGGTGGTAATGTCAAAGGTGATTCAAGATACAGCTTGAAATATTAGCTTAAGGCATTTCACAGCAAAGAAAAAAATCTCAACTTCTGCAGTAAGTTCCATTTAAGAACACCAACACCACAAAAAATCCATTTTAGCTCTCTAATAACAGCAGAAGATGGTTTGATAACAAGAGATAGCATTCCCTTTCTGTATTCCCAGATGAAAGAATGCCTGCCAATTCACAAGTAGAAAACCATCTCAGGAAACACTTGCTACAATTTTCAACTTCACGGCAAAACCTGATCGTCTGGTGCTATATACTATGGCCTATTTTTAAGTATGCTTATACAAGTCACCTATTTTTACTGCAAGTATCACTAAAGTTTTAGAAAATGCTACTTAAAATTTAGATGCAACAGGATCCATTTTCACAATATGCCTGTATGGAATCACATGAAAAAGACCTTTGTAAGTAGTACCAGAGCTGTGACAAACCCCTCCTCAACATGCATTCTGTAGTACTGAAATACTACAGTGACAGCTGGTTTCTAAAACGTCAAATAAAGAACAGCAGAAGAATCTTCTTTCTTTAGTGAAGAGACAGAATTTAAAAGTCACTTTGAGAAAACCTGATATTCTTACTTTTTTTTGGCGGTTGGTTGTTAGGCTTTTCTTGTGTAGTTAGCTCAACTTTGTAATCACGATTCCTTTTCACAAGCAGATCTACATTTCATTAAATTATGCAGGTTACTATTTCAGTCAACTAAAAACCAAGTCTATAACTAAGAACAGATACAAAGCATTGAGGATGTCAGAGTAAATGCAATTCAAATCTGTGAAGACTACCGCATTTTATTCCTGGATTAAGATCACTGGTCAGTAGTTATGCTTAGAAGCTACCAAAGAAAAATTCTAAAATGCTACTGCACAGGAATTTTATTCATCTTTTAATAATAAATCCACAGTTCATAGTTCCAAAATATCAGAATCGCAACTGCAGAAAACATTCAGTACACTTGATCAAAACCACCAAAATAATCCCAATACAAAGCAAAAAGTGGCTTCTTGTTACTGCAGTGTTACTACAAAAGGTAGCTGCTTCCAACACGAAACACGTCTCGGGCTCTAACTCACTCCATTTGCCTTCAAAAAGACAAAACCAACCATGCAGCTGTAACTGAGAAACAACAAACATGCAATGAGCCCAATATAAGGATAATCTGAAAGGCAAAAACATGCTGGGGTTTTCCCCTATGAAGCTTTACAGGGTCTTTTATCAGTACATCTTTACCACTAGATTCTGCATCAGAAGAGATGGCTGGATTTTAAATCTACTCTCCTGAAATGACACACATCAAAGAAGACCCAATTTTTCTTTCAACATTTAAAAAGAGCAATGTTTTTGCAGCTAAACATTGCCAGGAGACTTCTGTTGGTTTCCTGTTGCAAGTATACATGCATGTAACCAACAAATGCTTATGCTCACCAAACCAGGTAACTAACATGGACAACACATACAGATTTCTGCCATGTTGACAGAGTATATTTTCCAGATGGAAATTTCAAAATGGGCTGCGAAATTAGGTCTTTTCAAGCTTTCAGGAAATAGCATAGCAAAAAGGAGCTGTAACTACAAACTCCAATGGAGAGTTAGAAGTTTATCTAAAACATACCACTTACACATCAAGCTGTGCCCAAATAGAAGATTAAACCTGAAAATCTGAGAGGCACAATGCAAATATACTAAAATAGAAAATACCATATTTTGACAACACGGGCAAGCAACTCAAAAACCATCCAGGAACTGACCAGAGCGGAAGGGAAAGAAAAATTGCCTCTTCTGCCCCTCGGTTTTCATTAAGTTCTTGAGCACCACGACAGCCTCACTCTTTCCCCTGCAGCAGGATTCAAGTCTAGACAACTGGCATGAACGTTTATTTAACAAGCAGTGCCACATCAACTCTTAAAATAATGCAACCTAATAATTATATTGTCTTTTGTATACCATAAAAACTACAAAGCTTTCATCACTCAGTAGAACCTCGTAGTGTCAATTATTTTGTAGAAAACTATCAGCTTCTGCACAGACACATAATTAGCAGTGGCTGGGAATTTCCTTTATCAGAGCAATTAGCACTTTCAGATATATATTTAATACCAATTTCTCCAAGCAGCAAAATCCTGACCAAAAAAAACCAAACCAAAACAACAAAACACCACAATACAAAAATCAACAGTTAGAAAGATATCGAATAATATAAATACAGCTTTGGTTAGCCAAAATGCAACAAGAATTCTCCAAGCACAAGACCAGAAAAGGACAGAACCAACGCTGTATGATCTGAAGGAGAGGTGAACAACTTAAATCCTTATGCACTATTTTTTTTTATTCCCTGTAAACAAGCTACTGATTTTCTTCCTAGTTTAAAAAATGTATAGCTAACACAAATTATACTTCCTCAAAAGCCTGGTTCTCAAGTTCTAGATACCAGAATAGAGCTTGAGGAAAAAAAAAACCAAAACAAAAAACAAACCAAAACCAACCGACTTCAAACTGCTTCAGCGAATGCTTTGTCTGGAAAGTACCATCCTGTCTGTTTCACATCTGTTGTGAGACTTGCTGAAGTGGTAAGAAACATCAGCATTCTGGTCTGCTGTAACTAAAATCTTCATGGTTTCTGCATCGAAGACCCACCAGGTTAGCAGGCTGCGCAAGCACATTGCAGGGCACTGTACTCTGATTCCCCCAGTTGGTATCTGGGCAAGAGACTGCCCACTGCCCTCTCTCTACCCAAGTGAAAAGGCTTGCCATCAATGTATTAAAAAAATAAGAATGGAAAAAAACAGAGAAGCATGCAAGTTTAACAGAATTTCCTAGATGTTTTTTAGTAGCATAAAAAAAAAAATTGCATACTATATTTGTTTTTCTAGGTGCCTTCCTGGCTTAGTTTTCTTATTCTTACGCATTGTACTAGATACCCAAAAAGAGAAGGTCCAATATTGCCTCTACTGAAGAATCTAAGCTTCCCCTCCTCCCTTTTTTTTCCCAGGAATACATTGGTCAAAAAGAAGCTAAGAAGTTCTTCTTGTCACCTCCAACCTGTTCTACAGGACAATGCTGGCTATTCCTCAACTGCCATCAAGAGACAATCCATCAGGATGTAAGAGCTCCCATCAAGCTCCAGAGCTGCTTTCTTCCCTAAATTTCTGACTTGCCGAAGTATATGACAAACAACATTTGCCCTCAGTCACAGTATTCCAATTGAAAATTACATGTTTAATGACCCTACTGTAAAAATTCTGCCAGGTTTAAGAACTTTTGTCACCTTCCCTCAGTTTCATGTTCTATATTTATGCTGAGATGAACAGACAAAACAAGTTGCCTACCCAGAAGTCCCACAACATAGGGCAGCTGCCTGCAATTCTCTAGGCAAAGCATCTTCCATAGATAAAGAAGGCAGAAGTTCTGCCCAGGCTCCTAAAGCAGCTACAATTTGGATCACACATTCAAGTCTAGCCATTACCATAACAGAAATTATACAGGCTTTCTGCTTATATAAAACATCTGCAGCATCAGCTATTCCCCAAAATCATCTTCCTAGAATAGCAGTCTTGTGGAGGAGTTTTTTTGACATACTATTGTCAGTACGTATTTCACCAGGCCAACTTGTTAAACATCAAATATGCAATTATGCAAGCCAATTAGCTCATTTTGCTACTAGTACTTTGGACAACAAAGCTTGAAGAAGCATTTCATTAACTTTCAAAAAAATGACAGTTTCTTGTAACAAATGTTCCAGCATCTTACGGAATTATTTTTTTTTTTTTTTTTAATATGAAGCATTGAGCAATTTTTATGAAGAAACAGACTTCCTCAACAGTGATGCTCGTATTTTCCTCATTCATTTGTAAGAGCAGAGAACCGTAACGTTAACAACTTTGCTTAGTAAGTGGAGACCGGTAAGCAAACAAGAGGATTCAGCAATCCAAATGTCTGGGTAACTTCCAGTATCTATGCTGCAGAGATGTCAAGTACTCCTTTCATCCATACAGCACTATCCTTATATAAAGCTGGCTCCCAAATGCAGCATTTAGCTCACTAACTCTGTCTTTGTTCCTCTTCTCAGAAACTTTAGGATGACCATTCTATGATCCCATGATGGTAAGAGAAAGGTTAAAGCCTTATCTACAGAACTCCAATGAACGCATTTTAAAAAGCTCAAGATAATATACAAAATACAACTGAATAATCGCCTACAACATGTAATAAAAGCTAATCAAAAGCAGGTGTACTGATGGCAGACTAAGTACTTCAGAAAGGGCTGATAGGTAGGCATCACAAACAGCACAGCTGTGCTGCAAGTATTGTTCACACTCAGTTTTAAAATGGCATCATTGTGGCACACACTGTAATGCATGAACAAGGGTGCATGCAGTAACAACAGTATTTGGAAAATGGGAGGAGTGAGAGGATTACAGGGAAAAGGCTGTGGATATTTGTCAGATTATGAGAGATGAATATGAGAGATGGATATGAGAGATGCCTGGTGTGACTCACACTCTGGTGACAGAAGGCAACTTATGATAAATCACTCTTCAGCAACAACTGTCCAAATCTCAGAGTGGCTGCTTGCCAGCACAGGACAACATGCACCTAACCACCTACAACCTCTGAAGACTTCTCTTCCCAAAATCCAAGTTCCCAACTTTTACTAGCATCTAGACTGGAGGCATCTCCCAGTTTTGAGAGCAAGTAAGAAAAAATGCACTTATGACTATCCTGCTTCAAATGGAATTTCAATTAAATAGCTCTCTTCTGTGCAACAGCAGATCATAATGAGTAACACCTCAAAGTATCTAGGCAAAACAAGATAAGTTTCACTCTCCTCTAAAACAGGAACATAAAGTAATGCAGTATCTGGAAAACAAGAAAAAAGAAACAAGAAACCGAGCAGATTCTACTAAATAAAATGACTCTTAAGCACAAACGCAATAATAAAACAAGAAATTACAAGCATCTACAGAAAAGTAGTATTTTACACAAGACATATAGATGATCCCAGAAGAAGACTGATGGGACCACTCAGGAAAGTGGATTTTCCTCTTTAATCAAATCTTTTCAGGACTCTCATCACACCATTCCAAGAAAAAAAATCAAGCTGTTCAGCCAGGCTGGGTACAAATGGAATACACCACCAAGCCCATTCATCTGCTATCTGAGTACCTGCACACCAACTTTCTTACCTAAACCTTACAGAAAAAGCCTGAGAAAGACAAAAAGGAATGACAGGGATGTAGCAACACCAGTGCACTTGGCTCAAACAGGCAAAGATACCTTGAACACCAGAGCACACAGTTCACCAGATGGTGTGCCTTCACTGACCACCAGCTGGTTTTCACAGAAGAATCCCTCTCAGCTACCACAATGCTCCAGGACTGAGCAGTCATCAGGCAGACCTGAGCGGGAGGATACTCCACATTCCCAAAGCAAGATAAAACTAAACCAAGAGGACTTCTGTATCATCCTGCTAGCACGAAGGGAGAGAACGGCAGGTGAACATGATAAAAATCTGATCTCAAAATATCATTATTCTGACCCACCAGTGCATTAAGGGACTAGCTAAAAATCAGTCAGGGACTGCGCAGAGCTATGCAACAAACCTCAACTTCAAACCTGGAAGAGAAACTGCTTCTGAGCAGGGCAATCCCTGAAACACAAAATGCCCTCACCAGATGCCCTTCCATGTCCATCTTGAGAGACAATCCACAAACATTGCCAGGACACCCCCTGAAGGTTGACGTTTGTTAGTTTTTCAACTAAGTTACATCCCATATGGCTCCACCACCTACAAACAACTCTGTGAACTTCTGCTAGGTAATGCCCAATTCTGAGTTGTAGCACTGTTTCCCCAAGTGCTTTAAAGAGAGACCTTCACAGTAATTTGAAGGAGTATTAAATTACTACAAATAAAATGATGAAGTCTTGATAGCTGTTAAGACCACATGAATCTCATGGCCAAGATCATTTGCCCTATGCTGTGGCACATCACAGTATGATCTTTAATTAATATTGTGGCTCTCGCATGCTTTTTTTCTTTTTCCCCATAATCCCTAACATTACTAATCTGGAAAAAAAATTAAATTCAAATCCTTTATGTCCAGAGATACAATACAGTACAGGGAACACATACAAGTAACTGCTGAGAACATTTTCAGTGGTGACAGTGCAAAAACCCTAAATACAGAAGGATAATATGGAAGAAGAATTTTATTAAGGAATCAGGCTCTTTAGCACTAGTGAGGGTAAAATGGGTGCTGAAGCTGCACCCAGACACCCATAACCACTTTTTAAAAGCAAGCATGCCTAAAGCAAAAAGAAAGCTGCTACTCCAACTTCGTTCAAATTACAGTGTTTCATGTAACACTGGTGGGGGACCACATAAAATAGACCTTCTGATTCAATACAGATTAGCACTAACACTCAGGAATTTCTCATAAATTAAAACTGATTTTTTCAATAAAATTCTACTGCTTACACGTTTGACTGGAAACTACATTTGCTCAGAGACTGGAGCAGCCAAAACACTAACCCAATAATCTATGAAAATTTATTTGCAAGGTCAGGAAAATAAAAAGTTGATTTGGGGACAAGGCATATCTATCAAATCTCTAGTGAGAAAAGAGGACACAAGTGGAAAATTGGTGCTGTTGTCTGCCATTTAAATACAGTTTTTATTCAAATGCTATTCAAGAACCTCTATCATTACATTTCTGTAACGGCTGTAACATCTGCAGCATACAGATTTCCCAGTTTTTTAGCCTCATTCAAGCACCTAACACTAAATCACAGCAAAATATAATTTCCTGGTTACAACAGAAAACTGAACAAGTAGAAATTCAGCTTCTTCAGGAAAAAAGCTGAAGTCTGGAAATCATTGATTAAGGCTAGAATATTTCTAGTGAGTAGAAATCATAGCTACATCACACATGTGGCATACCAGGCACCCCAAATCAATTTCAGTTGTGTATGATGTACTTCCCTCCAGCGTTGTGGCGTTCACAGCATATTGTACTGAAATAAGCCTGTGTTGAAGAGCCTGGTTTATGAGCAGCTGCGCTGAACAGCAGACAGGAAGTTACGCTGCATTAGAAGTGAGATGGAGAACAGTATTATAAATGGGAGGGAAAGTAAAACAGCCTCACACACTTCATCAGCCTATTGACTGGTATTTAAACAATGAAAGAGTATCTGACAGAGGAATACCTTTCTTTCAGGTAAGAAAGATCTCAAAAAAAAAACCCGAAAACTGGGACATGTTATCATACTGCAAGAAGCCCGCAAAATGAACCACGCTAAGAAAGTTGATCACGCAGCTCTCAACAGAACAAGGGGACTTTCAACAAAAACAAGTTTTGAGAAGCACTGAAGGTCACGTACACAGCTCAGCCTGTTATTCATATGGCATCAGCATAAAACTGTAGCAAGAAGTCAGGAACTTCATTAAGAACAGTCAAAAACAGTCCAAGATATTAATGATACCAGAGAACCAAGGCGAAAATAAAGCTATTTCATTCCAGGGTTCAATTATGGAATATTTCAGGCAATACATCAGACTACTACACTGTCTGCCTTTGAATTTCTTGACATTATCTATTCATCTATTCTTAAAAAAAACCCAACAAAAACCACAAAACAAACGAAAAAAACCCAACAAAAAACAATAACCAAAACCCCAAGAAAACTCAACCAACAACCCACTCAACAAACAGTAAAAAAAAACCCGCTTAAAAAGGCCACAAACTGGACATTAGTAGACAACAAAGGATGAGGGAGCCTTGGTATGGTTTGGACATCCAAAGGACATACACTGAATTTAATGCAGCCTCCACACACCCACAATCACAACAAAATATAACATTCTATCATTTTTATACATATAGGGACCTCGTTTTAGTTCTGCTTTTTGCTATGACATAAAAATTGCTCAAAGACAAATAAATTTACTACAGGTCAAAGACAGCAAAGAATGTCACAACTGTTCCCCCCGCAAAAAAAGTTAAGCGCGATTTTAAAGCAAGTTGAAACATTCTCTTGAATTAATGAACACAGAGTACCCACTAGAGGCCTACCCACTCATTGAGAACATCAAATGCATTAAATTAAAAGGCAAATTAAGCATACAAAAACCCCCTCAGTTAAGAAATACCAGAGTGCGAAACCTCAAGCCTGTGAAGCAGTATTCACAAAATCCTGACTTTCACATGGATTCACAGGGGTGTGTCTCTTCCCACAATTCAATCAGTTTGAGAAGCAGTTCTAACAGATGCCACATTGGTGGCTTTGTCAATTTTCCTACAAAACTGCTTAAGCACAATAGTGACATACTTCAACTCTGGATAAACTATTTTGAGCCATCACTTGCTCAGCCAAACCCTGAATCAGGATTCCAGAACAAAAGTATTCTAGTGTTGTGAATTTTATCTACATTCTAGATCTCAGACTAATGCTTAAAATAATAATTGACAGCTCCCTCCATAGATTTTTTTTCTTTTTATTCATATAATTAAAAACATGCCTTGCTGGCTTAAATCCAGTGATGAACAAACACACATTATGCACTGCCTCAAGAATCAAAGCCAGAAAAACAATGCTGCACAGAGCAACAAAAATCACACTGGGTTAAGAGATGGCTAGAGCCTATGAAAGAAATTCTTAATAAAGTCAAACACCAAAAATCTACAGAACACAAAATTAGAGGACAATTCAGATGAAACAACTTTCTGTTGATAACATAAACACTCTCTCATCCTGCTTACTACTCTTCTGAAGCTCTACGAGTAGCTTATTCACAGACAAGTTTAATTCTGCGCAGAGCAAGTCTCCATTCATATGTGATTGACACTAGTAAAGTTTAATTACAATGGTGAATTTGTGATTTGTTCATTCTGGCATATAACACCGCTCCCATTTATTAGTTTGTCCACCTCAGGCCTCATTCTGAACATTTTAGCGAAGCACTCTAGAATTTACTGTAAACACACATTATACACAGAGTGGCATTCATTGGTGAGGCTCATATTCTATCTTAATGCACAGCGTATCTACCATGCTCTTACACGATTAAGACAACACAAGGAAATGGATAAAATAGTTTCAGTACTTTAAAAACTGATTCAGAGAAAACAAAGCTTAAAAAAAAATCATAGGAGTAAATAAAATTAGTTTTGAACTGGCAAGGAGAGAGACTTCAGTCTTCTTACACATTACAAGAAAAATTCCTCATTCAACTGTGCGCCAGAATCAATATTTTTCAGTTAGAGCCAGATTCAATTCAGTTTCCTTAGCAAAGTAGTCTACCCAGCATAGCCAGCTTCACTCTCCCTCCACCGATTTGTCAAACTTCGGCAAGCCTCACATGACTAAATGGAAAACAATTTTTTTCCAAAAAAAGGTCATTAACTTGAATTCCAAATGCCATTAACTGCCCTCAGGATTTATTTTTTTCTTTCAATCAACTTTTCCAACTATAGGAAATATTTATCTTCCATCTAGAAGCATTTAAAAGACCCAATATGCCATTAAACCTGAATATGCTTCAAATATTTCCTCCAGCCCAGTAGGTCTGGTAGCATTCACTGTTACTTGTTACAAGAGTGGGTAAAAAATTTTTTATAAAAGCAAGAATTCTGAGGGCTATTAGAAATCTTTAAATAAAAAATTATACAGAAATTAGCCTAAACCAGAAAGGCTGTGGGGGCTTAACTGCTGGTCCAAACCTACTGGGGTCTGCAGAAAGTCTCCTACTGAATTCAGCCATCTTTGGATCAGTCCCAAAGCATCTACAGCAGCACAGATAAAGAAGGCATCTACTTTTTAAAGATACATTTTTCCTGTAGAACAAAACCAGCTGCAAGTGATTTCAGTAACTTTATTCTGATGAGACCAAGCAAGCTTTCTGGCTTTAAATCTAATGCAGCTTCACAGTAACCATCATTGTCATCAGGGAATTCTAGCTTTCAATACTAACCTACGAGACAATCACCTTAGGAAAAAGAATAATAATTCAGAAATCAATTCTGAAAGCAACGCTGCTTCTATATTACAGCTCACAGTGAAACAGAGAGAGAAAATGCTTCATTACATTAAGCAACATGGTGAATGCTTGCTGTAGCTACTGGCAACTCAAGACCCAAGGAAGTAACCTATTCAAAGTGCAGATTTTTATTAGTCTACAGCAATTCACTAACAAAAGTCTAACCCCTGGACTGTTTCTGAAGCACCTCCTCAATACCAAATTAAAGCTGTTCCCCAAAATTTTGTTGCAGCATGACCACAGAAATAAAGTTCTGTCCTTCAAAATAATAAAAAGCTACCAGGACTCCCCATATGTTTCCTCCAGAAATACTAACATGCTCTAAAACAAAGCAATATCAGATTTTACCCATTTTATCTGTACTCATGAGACTACCTTAACGCACTGAGGCGTGAAACATTAGTAATTCTGGATCATACATGTGGTCCATACTAATAAGATCATGAGTACAACATAGACGTTTTTTTCAGTCATAACAATTTTCTTCTTACCTTGGCTCCTTCTCTTTCAAAGTCAACATATTCCCGGGTTGGTGTCTGTCGCTGCTCCCCCTGCCAGCTGGCCGGAAAAAACTGGAGAGACAGATTGGTTCCTGTGGCCACAAAAGCCTTTTAGAAAAATCAATACAAACAGGATCAGGGAGCAAGACATTACATGAATTATGCAGGCAGTCATTTATTTTTACATCAGTTTGTGTCTTAAGCTAGGCAGCATAGAGAACACTTAAAGCCAAAAACATGCACTCATCATTTTTCTTAAATATTAAGTTACAAACATCTGATTCCATTTTGACAACATTTGCCATTGGCTGCTTTTGATATCAAATACAACACAGAATCAATAGTGCCTTCAAATCAGTTTTGCTGACATTAGAATCTGTTCTTTCAGTTCTATCTGGATACCCTGCCCCAACTCAGTTCCTGCAATACTAAAAATTGCCCATGCTTTTCAGAGCCTGCATATTTCTATACATACTGCTGAAGGAAAATGAACTCCTGAGACCTGTTACTTGGGACAACTCTTTTGGAAAGAAAAGACTGTTTCCCTTCATAATCTACCTGTACCTATCTATGTAAGCACTTCAGTGAAACGTAAATATTCCTATTTTGTTATCTACAGGCAAGCAGCATCAATATACAGCTCAATTAAACTTCACAGGATGAAGCCCTCTTGCCACATTAGGACACCAGTGATACCCAAAACAGCAGACACTGTGTCAGTGAGAAAAGGCAAGCAAAGGAATTCTCAGCTGCAGTCCTTTGTAAAATCATTAATGGGACTGACTTAACCATATTAGAAGCATAAGCTGCTTTCAAGTAAGCAGTTTTCTATGGTATCAAATGAAAATAAGATTCAGTTTTCTTTTATTTATTTGTAATTCTAACTCCAAGCCTTGAAGAGTATTTAAGTTTCTAAACAATATTTCAATTTAAAAAAAAAAAAAGTACTTTTGCAAGTAGAAGTCAGGTTCACACACAGTTTCTCTGGCAGGCACAGTTATGTCCTCTAGGCATGTGAATACTCAAGCATGCGAATACTCAAGCATGCTCTCAGAATTTAACTGCTCGGAAATCCCAGGGTTAAACGTAATTCCTTGCAACCAAGTATCTGTACTAACTGCCATGATCGCTTTTGATTTAAATGGTCATTAATGCAGAATACAGTTTTTCTTAAAAGCTGAACAAAACCTGCTCTAACACAGTTGGAATAGCCTGACAAGCACATTCATTTCAAGCAACCCTAAATCAGTAACTTGCTGGTGTAACTATACTGCTACCTACGACAAAATAGCTCTACATTATTTAGGACAGTTCCGGTCACATACTGCAACGCTGTCTCTCATAGGATTAATAACTCTCATTTTGAAAATAGAAGGCTTTTGTCTTGACTTTTTGCCCTTCACCTAGGGAGCCTAATGCTCGGCAATCAGCTTCCCTTTCAGACGACACTTAAAAGCAGGGGATTTTTTATATTTTTTTCTTCCCCAATCTCTTGTTAAGCACATTCTCAATGTCATTAAAGTTGTCTAATCAGTCCTAGTAATACCGGGGCGAGTGGGGAATACACAATGTAATTGGCACATTAGCATTTGTTTGCCCTACAAGATACAAAACCAAGCATTTCAATCAGTGTAAAAGAAGCTTCATTGAGAATAAGCTTGGGCAAATAGGAAGCATCACAACTGCAAGACCACAGACGGTCAGTATCAGGCCCACTAGTCTGGATTACCCCTTTGCTTTTCTAAGTGATTCTATTTACACATCAACAAACTTGTACCTATACCTACTCCAAATGTTTTTGACTCTTACATCATCACCATTTAGCCTGTTGAAGAACTACCTTCCCACCTCCACACATCTTCAGCAAATACACATTTATACTCCTTAATTCATAAGGTTTAAAATGCCCAGCAGTGAGATCCTGGAGTGCAAAGCAGCTGACCACTGCAGCCCTCTGAACTGCTCCGGTTTCTTCAGGTCCCAAGGGTACTATATTTGCTTTCTGGGAAACCAAGAAAGACTGTGAAGTGCCCATGACTTCCTGCTTCCACCCCCCCAACTTGTGCTAGAAGGCTAAGAAAAAACATGAGAAAAATATCAGAGAACATAAGGATACAAATTCCCACATCCCCATGGAGTCACGCAGGCAACACTTAAGCCACAGGCTATCTAAAAAGCTATGTAGATACATATTCTCTGCATTTTTGAAGCCTGTTCCCTGTCTTTCAACAGACAAAACCATCCAATTAAAATGCCCAAGTTCTTCTCAAATCAAAACCCTAGGTCAATACGAGAGAGCTTGAGAATAGTCTTGCTAGTAACCATACACGACTACCTCAAACCCAACAATTTTATTCTAGTAACAAGCAATTTTTTTTTAAAAAAAAAGATAATTAAAAAAATGATTACACCACAAGTTTGGGCTTAAGCCTGAAAGTAAGAAAAATTACAGTTTTCTATACCGAGCCTTTTAAAGCACAGTCTGAAATGCTATCATACACATATGCCTCACAGTTTGCAAAATCCTTATCACACAGTACAAGGGTGACCTAATCCACATACAGGCAACATAGATGCTAGTACCTTCCACATCAGAAGGTAGGTAGGAAGTCTCCCAAAACAAACTGGACATGTAAGTTATTTTTAGGTTATCAAAGCAAAACCAGTAAGCCTGAAACCTTACTTAAAATTTCTCAGTAATACTGAGTAATATTTTCTTTATTCAATCGTTATTTGACAGAAGTAGCCAACAACCTACTGGTGGCTCCATATTAAATCCCTAAGCTGTTCTCTGCATTTTTTTTTTTGCTGCTTGAAAATATGTTAAGGTCATCTGCAAAGGCTCCCTTTGGAGATAAAAGAATAAATCCTTAAAGTCTGGAAAAAACACTCAAGACTGAAAAAAGTGAAACAGCAAGCTCTTTTTTAACATTAGTCATTACACACACTACATTTCTGAATAAACCTGACTACTTGTGCCCTGTTCACTAACCAAAACCAGATGTTCCAGATCAAGAAACTGAGATGCTGTTTTATAATTAAGTAGAAGTAAAAATACACAAAATAGGTATTGCTTCCAAGGGATGAAGTTCTGGCTAAGAAAGACAGCAGCAAGCACAGAGGTGAAGCTACAGTGATTTCCCATTTATATAAAGTAACTGTGTAAGCCTGCATTAGAAACCTTGATTATAACCTACATGTCCATTTATTTATTTTTTAGAGAAGGACTAGGATATACCATACAATTTCACCTGCTCATGAACTTTAAATGCTAGCAAACGATGTTTTCCTTACCTACCCATTGTTTCCCTGGTGACTTTTCAAAGGAATCAAACATGTATAATGCAAAATGAATGCGGAAAAAAAAAAAAAGTAAAATTAAAATTAAGGGACAGATTACACGGTCCTCCTCACAAAGTAATTTTACAGGTTCTAAAACCACAGTCTAAGATTCAGCTAAAAATAAATTTATCCAGTAAAGGGTAGGCATGTACTTGTGTGTATATCCTTTTATTCACAAAGGCAGTGAACAAGATTAGTTGCAGTAACTGGCATTCAATTGTATTTGCGGGGGTATACTAAGAATAATTCTATCATGCACACGAGTAAGTCCATCGTGCACTAACTAGCAATATCTCTACTATATGAAATTAAAGAATCATCATAAACCACACTTGGTGAATGCAGAAGTTATTTCCTACGCAAAGGAAACTTTTACCTTGTCTTTGATTATACGCTATAAATAAGTGGCTACTTCTTCATTTTACGAACAGCAAAGAGTTCAGAACTTAACAATGCTATGAGATACTGATTCTACAGAAGTAACACCTAGCAGAAATCAAACCAGGAAATAACTAGCCAGTTCTTGACTACTCTGGCCCATACTTCATCTCACTTCTTAATCGGGAAGAAGGCAGTAGTCGGTAACTTAACCTCAGTGAATGAGAGAAATGGGACTAAGCCTGCAAGTTTCAAAGCCTAATTTAAAAGCTTTTGACTTTTTTAAGGTCCCTTCCAACCCAAACTATTCTATGATTCTATTATTTAGTTCAGAAGCACACAGCCCAGTCGAGACTTTTAACTAGCGTCTCCTGAACAATTTTATGCATTTCTGAAAACTAGTTTCTGGGGAAAAAAAAAAAAAAAAAAAGAAGGCGGCGGGAGGCAGGAGTACGGGGGGACCTGAATACTGAAATAAGCAGGTTACGACTGTAACGCGCGCAGGCAGCACCGCCAGCTTGCACTCACGGGTGCCTCCGAGATGTTCCTCACCAGCCCATCACCTCCCTTCAACCCCCCCAACCACATTTCCACTGCTGACGACGAGTTCCAGAGAAGAAAGTGCTCTTCTAAAGGGGAAATAAATGCTGCCTTTTAACTAAAACCTCCCTTCCCTCGCCTTCAAAAGGGCAGCAGATGTGAATTTTTCTTCTCCTCAAGGAAAACTTTCCAGCGCGGCCACCGACCACCGTCTCCCGTCGCCCCCTGCACTTCAGCTCGGGCTCCGCGAAGCGCCCCCCCCTCCAAGGCTCCCTACAACTTTTCATTTAGAATTCCACCCGAGGGGGGAAGCGGACCGGAGCGGCCGCCGGGCCCCGGGACAGCCGCTTCCCGCCCGCGGCTGCCCGGCCCCGAGGGAAGCTCAGCGCACTTACGATCTCGGATCGGCCGTCGCGGCAGGCGTTCTGGAAGCGGGCCTGCCTCTCCTCGTGCGGCCGGTCCCTGAAGCCGGTGTATTTAATCTGCGGAGGACAGGGCGCGCAATCAGGAGGGGCCAATCGCGGCGATAAGGGCGCAGCGGAGTGCAGAGACTGCGGCTCGCCGGGCTCGGCTCCCCGCTGAGGCAAGGAAAGGCGAGGGGAGGAGCGGAGCTCCCCCGGCCCCTCCGGGGAAACTTTCGCGGAGGGCAAGGAGGGAAGGGATGGGGGGGGGGGGTGAAGCACCCCCGGGGCTCCCTCCGGGCCGCTCCCGGTGCCCCCCCCTCACAGGTAGAGCTCCTTCTCTTTGATATGCACTAGCTGTTCACGGAGCTGGTGGAAGGACGGCCGGTGGCCGGGGTCCAGCGTCCAGCACTTCTTCATCACCTCGTAGACGACAGCGGGGCAGCCGTCGGGAGCATCCATCTTATAGCCCTTCTCCACGCGAGGTACCACGTCCTTCAGGGGCTGGGGGGACAGCGGAGGGAGTCAGGATGGGGACGGGGGGGTGCCCCCTCCGAACACCCATCCCTGAGTGGATGGGGATGGAACACTCACAATTCTCGGATAAGGCACTCGCCCGAAGGAGTAGATTTCCCAGAGGAGGATCCCGAAGCTCCACACGTCTGACTTGGTGGAGAATTTCTGGGGGGTAGGGAAGCCTCGTGAGTGGGGTCAGGTAGGGATGGGGGTAACGGATCTTCCCCAACCTCAGGGCAGCTGGTCTTAGGGGTCAGACAGCAGGGACTGGGGCTCAAGCACCATCTCTGAATGGAGAAGCTGGGGAAGTGCAGGGTGCACCCACCCCATGAGCCTCCATCACATCCTCCCAGCTGCAGGGACCATAGATCACAGAATGGTTTGGGCTGAAGGGAGCTCAAAGCTCCTCCAGTCCCAACCCCTGCCACGGGCAGGGACACCTTCCACTGGAGCAGGGTGCTCCAAGCCCCTGTGTCCAACCTGG